>JAZHYW010020569.1:0-37544 GCA_037355805.1 Ixodes ricinus
CAGCGAGGACAGAACATGAACAGAAACATGACGGACACCATGATGGTACTCTTTGACGTTGGCGACTTGGTGCCATCAGCTCTAGGCGTCGGCTGCGTCTGGACTTAAAGGCGAACCGAAGTATAGGCAATATTGGCGCGTGCGTAGCGACGAGATATGTAATTACGCCTGTACTGAGGCGGATGAGTGTTTAATAATTTTGAGCACATTAAAAAGTACGTTCAAACAGATCGATTTGTTTTTTAATATGTGTGATGTTAGCTGTTTTTGTACAGGGCTTGACAGAGCGACCGGAGAGTGATACAAAGGCGCTAGGAGTAAGCTAATGAGGAAGAGTTAGGAATTAAAAGGGAATTGTTTAAGAAGGTAACTAAGATGATATCTCTTGAACTCTTCAGTTTTTTAAAGCAAAAATAAAGTAAAGAAGGGAGTGGTGTAAACGCACTACTTCAGAAGCTGACGATGGTAGAATACACCTCTCCCGGTTCGTTTTCTAATGAAATAATGAGTAGAAAAAAGGCCTTGAGGTTCTTGATGATCGAAGCAGTTATCGCTCGTAGAAATACCCACAAATTAGACGATAGGGGTGAGAAAAATACGCGAGTAAGAATAAAATCAGTGAGCTATAGTATTAAGGAGTACTGTAGCACGATAAAGGAACCATCAAACGCGCTTTCGTACAATATTATAAAAACATTTCAATTACCATGCGCTCCGAAAAGATGGTTTTCAGAAGTTTTAGTTGCATTTATTGCCGAGATTTTAGCCGATTTAAAAGAAAAGTTAGAACAGCCCAACACGTTATCGGAATTTCAAAAGTCGATTGACGATTTCACGCCTCGCAAAGCTCCAGGACCAGACGGTCTGGGCGCTCAGCTTTACAATGCGTTTAAGGACCACCTTGCGCCGTTTTTGCACTGCGTATTTAGCGAAGGACAGAGGCAAAAAGCTTTACACCCGTCGTTTTTGAGCACGGTTTTATACCCAAACTGCGGACCTCAAAAAACTTTGTCTCGTTGGATGGTACCGTTCGATCATAATTTAACGTAGACTATATTATACTGATGAAGGTTTTAGCGGAATATCGGCAGTGTAATAAACATTATCGTCGGCCCACACCACACGTGTGGAATAAAAGTTAGGAGCTTTGTAACAAATGTGAATGTCACCCGGAGCATTTCGGTGTGTTGTCACTTTTTTGTGTAGAGTTGCCGTTACAGGCCGACCTAGAAAAAACGTTCGATCGCGCGTCACACAAAATTCGTTTCTCTATAATACTACATGATAGCCATGGGGCCTGTCTTGTGCCACGGTGTACGCATGGCGTACCAAAACGGCGCTATTAGTCTTGTTGTAAACAAGTGTTTAAGCGAGCCTATTCTACGAGCAAATCAGAGCAATTATCAGCGTCAAAGGCGCAAGTCACTGGGATAGCATACGTAAAGAAACAAAACGAACACCATAATGTGTGCACTTCTGACGCTGTCTGATTGATTCCATCAGCTCGTAGCGTCGGCGGCGTCTGGACTCATGGTATGGGCCTGTTTCTCTCGGCCAGGGGGCGCTGTGGCGTCCACAAGACGCGACCACAATAAAGGTGCCTCGTCCGGAAGACGCGACCATTTTATGCTGTCTTGAAGCTGCGTCCTAGCGTCCCCATCGTGCACGATCCACATGCGTATAGAAGCGTCTCGTCAGCGTTCCTCAGCGTCCGGTCACGGGTGCTAACGGGGCGTCTGAAAGGACGCAAGGCGACGCAGAACGTAAACGCGACCTAAAAATATCCGATTTTTCTTGCTAGAGGCGCTGCTGGAAACTTGAGAGCTACAGGTCTATTGGCGATATTGCTGCGTGCGTGACGGAGTTGACAACGCATTCCGCAGTCACGCAGAGGAAATGTGGTTTGAATTCCGGTCGACCCTTATCGTTATTTTATTAATCATTTACTCATCTAAAAAATTCCCCGCATATTCTCGGCTGTCATCTAGTGTTCTTGTTCAGAACATTCCTGAAAGTGCCACGTGTATGAAAGTGCGATAACGCGCTGCTTCGAGTCAGTCTCCCTTCCGTCGCCGACGCTAGATGCGTGGCATCTTTCTATTACGTTTGTAGACACAAGTTTGCCTCATTACGCGGTTAGTTTTCGTTCGAAATTCATCATTTTTTTTATCAATGCCTCAGCATTAGTATCTCACATGGCAGGGAAAAGCTGACGGCGTCCTTCTGTGGATACAAGAGTAAAAATAGGAGCTTGCCGCGTAGAGAGGAGGAGAGTAGTGAAGGACAACGGCGAACGGAGGGCGATCTCACGGGACGGAAGCTAATGCGCGCGCGGATGCTGGGGCGAGTCTGAACTTGCAGGTGCGCGGAGCGCCTATGCCTTGGTATGTGCTACAAAATGAAGTGTGGACCAAGTACAAGCGCTGGTCCAAGTAGGCGGCAAAAGAAGACGTATTGTGAAGGAAGGCGGGCTGCCGAAACCGGTGAATAGCGCACGCAGCACCAGGCAGCGGATGCCGCTGGGGTTTTCCAAGGGTCATACTAACGCATTCCCCAAGAATCCACCAATGAATCTTCAGTTTAGTGACAACATTGCGCCAGGAGGAAATTGGATATGTAGCGTGTCCCAACTCACCAGGCTTGATGTAAAATGGACTGCAAAAATCGACGCCTGCACGTAGCATTCTATCTTTTCGTCAAACATATATTTCACAGGTCGGGTTTTTTTTTGTAAAATTAGAAAGCGTAGCTCCTTTTCTGTAAAACATAGGGCCAATAAACTTACCAGGGTCAACGGCGGGCGGCGACGCAGACGACCAAGTGGAGTGGCAGGGCGCGTTTGACGCTCGTATTGATTGATGGCGCTACCTCCTTATCGAGACGGCTCTCGACCACCGTATTTTTTTAATGGGCATAATCTTTGTGTAATGCACCTTTGGTTAAAAATTAAATGCAGACAAAAAAAACTTTAAAAAAACGCGTCTGCATAATGACGGCGCTTTTGCTGCCAACGAATTTCGCCTGCGAGTCGTCTGCTTTCTTTCGCTGGTCGGATGCACCGTCCAACACTGCTTCCGACGCCATCTATGAATACGCGCGTCAGACGCACCTCACAACTGGACTCGGTCGTCTGCGTCGCCGTCCGCCGTTGAACCTGGGATGTGTTTTGGCCCTATGTTTACAGAAAGGGAGCTATGCTTTGTAATTTTACAAGAAAAAAACGACGTGTGAAATACACCTTTGACGAAGTGTTTAGATTGCTACGCGCAGGCGTCGATTTTTACGGTCCATATTAGATCGAGCCTGGTGACTTGGGACACCCTACATATCAACGCGTAATAAATTATGGCCCTGAATTACATAAGCTGACAATTCATCCTGAAATACGTCCTGTACGAAATTAACCCCTAATAATAGCATAAGTTTTATTCCCTCGTCCGATGACTTCATCGAAATAGTTTAGAATTTCCGATGTCCTTCTTTTGATCGCAGTATCGCCATGGAATGGCAAGGAGAACGATAAAGTTATCAGTATGCCGTAACCACTGATCTCTCTGACAATTGCTGGATCGCGTTTGCCCACTCCGCGAATGCGGCCACTGGCGGCCATCTTTTTGGTAGAGTTATATTACCTCTAGCCAAGGTACAGCTGCTGCAAAGCTGCTGCAGCCACTATCATCCATCCATGGCAGACAGCTTTGTGGCAGTTGTGGTGCAGTGGTGGCAGGCTGCCATCAAAATAGCGTGGGTGATAATTCGTGCTTGATTGAAATTGTTTGACAAAACATATTTTTGAAACCCTGCGTGCACGGTAGCCCGATCTTTGAGGACCCGGCGAAAGTTCTACGAAAGCGCAGCACCGAGGAAAAGCAGCACAGCACGCATCGAAAGTCGCATCGAAAGAAGCATCGAAAGCAGACGCCGGTACGGAGTCTGCTTTCGATGCGAGCTGCGCTGCTTACCCCCGGTGCTGCGCTTTCGTGGAACTTTCGCCGGGTCCTCAAAGATGAGGCTACCGTTCACGCCGGGTTTCACGAATCTGCTTCGTCGAACAACTTCAATCAAGCACGAAATATCACGCACGGTACAGTGTACTAGATCTACGGCTACTTTATAGCAGCCTGCCGCCATTGCGCTGTCCGCCATTTTACTATGATGGCTAGAGATGATATAACTCTACCAAAAAGATGGCCGACCGTGGCCGCATTCCCGTCCATAGGCGGAGCTGATCAAACGCGATCCAGCAAATAGACATAGAGATCAGTGGCGGTAACCGCAAGACACGGGTTATTTAATCTTATATATATATATATATATATATATATATATATATATATATATATATATATATATATATATATTATTATTACTTTTCACTCGGTTTACACACCGGTGTGGAGGGAGTCTGCACACGGCGTAAAAGTTAAATGTGAATACGCCACGTAGGGACAGATAAGTGTACTACCAACGCCTGTCGCAAATTTGTTTCCATGAGTGGGAGAGTTCGGAACTTCATTCAGTCAAGAACTGTCACCATCCCATTTGAATGACCACTTTTTTTTCACGAGGTTAATACATATCTTTTTCAGTACTCCTTTCTTTGTGCTGTTTTCAACTCTTTAAAGCCAGCTGGCAAAGCAGGGGCTTCCTGAATAATAAAAGTATGTTGAGGTTGTCCAACATAATTTCTAGAAGGTGCCCTTTGTCTCACCTGTATCTGTACTTCCTTGCTTGGTGGGTTTGGGTGGTGAACAGCTTTACAAAGAGTACCCTTGTAATGTTGATAAATAGGACGAAGTTCACCTGCGATAAATCAGAAATACGGGCAACAGTATTACACAAAAACAAATTATTTCCTGTGGCTGATGCTCTTCATGCGTCAGGAAGAGTTCGTGAGAGAGTCGGTTATAAATTTTTTGTTCATTTTTATGTTATGTTTTTTATGCTATATCAAACTGGGTAAGCAAATTGGTTTACGTGTGCATTGTAAGGTAATGAACACCCGAATTACAATGCCACCTACTTCTCGTAAATCCGCAAACTGTTTGTGATTGCACTCAAACTTAAGTGTATCTCTCTTCGATGAATTGATCAAATAAATATTTACGTTTATGAAGTATTTATATCTTATCACTTTATATAGAGCAAACTTTGTTTTAATTGACTTATAATAAAACTCAGAGACCGACATTTTTAATCGCTCTTTGCAATGTGCTCTTGAGATCTTCCGATAGCCTGAGCACGCACTTTCGCTCTGCTCATTGCATAAAAAAGCGTGTAAAACTACGTAATTACGAAATACCTTGAGAGTGTACTCAGTGACAGGTTAAAAAGCACGACATGTTTCGTCCGGCAACCACAGCTACGTCGGCTCCTGTCGTCTGCAGATCGCTGCGCCTTTTCTGTTTGCGGAAGGCTTACGTTATAGTATGTGCTCGGCGTAAGGCACATAAGACACAAAAGCCGCATAAGGCACAAAGCCGAAAAGTCGGCTGCCCTCGATTAAGCGACGCTGAAGCTCGGGGAGGCCTAACCGATCGCATACCTTGCACCCGAGGAAAGTATCTGGTCGCCTTTGACCTTTACGCGTGACGCGAGAGATCAAAACTTTCCGATTGGCTGTCTTGATGTGACGTAGTCGTAGAATTGAGATGCAAGCTCTCCGGAAAATTGAAATTGTCGTTTTACGCTAAGAAAGGAATCCGGACTATAAAATGCTCGAGGTATACCTAAGTACTTCTTATGAGTTGTGAATGCGAAAGCATGCACGCCGCTCTTCCGCTCCCTTCTTTCGTCGTCGGTCGAGCCCGCACGCTGACCTTGGGCGTAGAGCAGTGGCGCCGCTGCCTCGCGGACACGGAGCGCCATGGGCTGACCGCTGTTCAAACTGAGGCGCAGCGGCCAATGGGAGCTTTGTCGACGCTCGCCAGCCAATGGGACCGAAGCCGAAATCCATCAGCTATTCGCAACTCCAACGCCCTATAGGTAGCGGGGCGGTAGTTAAGATGGCAGGAAGAGACGGGGAATAGATTCTCAGGATATCCCGTGCGCCTGCCTCGCTGGCGCTGTCCAGCGCGCTAAAAATAGCGTTTGTTGTCTGCAAATTCAAGCGGGTTAGGGAGGGATCGTATGTGCAGGTGACAGAGATGTTGATGCACGTTAGGGAAACGAGCATGCTGTTATTTAAGTTGCAGAAACCTCGAATTGCGCGAAAGCTGTGGTGAGCGAGGCGCGTTTGAGGCACCGGCCACGTTACTGTTTAGCAGCCAGAATATTTTTGAGGGTGATGAAGATATGTTTGCCCTTTGCCCTGGGCAGTAGTGCTCTAAAGAGTGCCGCGAAAGGTGACCGTCAAGCTTCGGAAGGGCAGCGTTCACAGTATGAGTGTCTTCGCGTCACAGGATCACAACTCGCTACTCACCGTCTCGGTTTGTATTGCATATGGCACTTGATCAAACTGCTCTATGGTTATTGATAGGAAGTTTGTTACCGCAGGCTACCGTACGGTGTAGCGTACAACCGGAAGCTCGCAGCTGCTGCTGACAGTCTGAATTTTCATGTGCGCGCCAGAACGTTGCCGTGTCTACACTCAAAAACATAAAAAAGAAATGTTGTATTCCTTACACCCCTTGTCACATACACGACACTCCAAAACTTCAGTTCGCCGTGCGCCACACTGACATGCAAACCGACGGCCCCAACGTTTTATGGAGGAAGCGTGACGGCGCAATATAAGATATTAAACAGCTAATTACGCATCAAGGTACAGAAAAAAAACACCGAGGTTTTGCAGGGCAAGCAAAAAGCGAGTGCGTTTTTTTTACCTCATTTACACTAACTTAAGCTATTTTAATAAGTTGCTAGAACTCGGCTATCAAGCCGCTCGTGAAAGTTAGTAGCGCCGGTTAAACGTCAGTGCGCTGTACGATCAAGCTGAGGAGTTTAGGAGTGTCGATACGCTAAAACTGCCTATTAACATAATCCGGCGTGTTTAGGGGTTTTATTTGTGCTCTATCAGAAATAAATATTTTAATATACCGTACATTTTTGTACCATGTTGCATTTGCAACATTGCGGTCGTCTGGCCAAAAACTGCGCGTTCTAAGCTCTCGTCACGAACGGCTGGCTAACTACAGAGCGTTCTTAACCAATGCTTCGAGCATTTCTTTGTTGCTGTAATTACCTGAAGCAAGTACGGGTATTCTGTATTTTAAAGTGCTTGGTGGTCATGTTTCTTGTAACGCGCCTTAAAACGCGAACCCATTCCCGATTTGTGTTGCTCGACATACCGTTGCGCGACGAGTTTTCTCCTACTTATGGCAGAAAGTAGACTTTTCCGCGAACCCATGTACTATAGAGCTCTTCGTTATTGGCGGGAGCGTTTTGCCGCATCACGGCATTGAGCACAGATTGAGCTGGCGGCCATGCACCAAGACCGTAAATCCGCAGCGTATACGCATGCCCACGAACGGTCCTAATGAAATTAAGGCCATCCCGAACTGCCTTCGTCGCTGTGTGGCGCGGAAGGCGGAGCGCAATAATTCCTTATTTCAACGCGCTCGCTTTTTTCGTTAACACGGCTTCACGCATCGAGGCCGACGGCCCCTGCCACCGTTTCCGCGCCGCCGCCGCACGCCTTACTACCGCGTCCCCGCTCCTCTGGTTCTCGTTCGCCCTGCGGGAGGGGGCAGAGCGGACGGCTGGAAGTTGCGAATACACCGCTCCTTTGGGATCGGGGAAACTAGGTACCGTTTCCTGGGCTTTTCGCGTGGTTTCATAGCTGGGAGCTGGCTTCACTTGGAGAAAGGATTTAAGGTGCCGTTTGGCGTGGTTTCAAAGCTGATGACGTCGGCTCGCTCCATGGGAGAGTTAATGCTTTCGCATTAAAACGAATGCGTGTGGGTTACGTAATAGAGGACCGGCAATCCAAATTAGCACATAGCGCAGAATTTTCGAAAAATGTTTCGCGACCCCTTTAAACAAAAGAAGAAAACCTTCTGCGATAATGGCACTTAGCATGGCGGTTCACCGTGCTAAGTGTCACAACGCAGGCCGTCTGTCAAGGATCAGACACATTATGAGCCTTGTTATTCGCAGAGTACATGCCGTAAATTGCAGCAATTGGCTCTGCCAAGTCTTTGCTGGAGAGCAGACGCTCCAGATTTTTTTAGAGTAATTATGTTTAATTTACACCAGCTACTTTGCGCACTTACCTTCAGATCAATAAAAAACTACACACTGCGCAAAAACGCGAATAATACCTAGTTGCAAGAAAACTGAAATATATATTTCAAGTTTATTGGTAGCCTTTAATGTGTGCAGAATTTTCCCGCCCAGTTATTGCCTCACTTTGTTTATGGAAACCAAATGTTTTTTCTTACTGGATAAAATATTCGGCAGGTGGCATTACATGCTCTCAAAAATAACCCAAATGAACAACGCTTTTTTCTTTAGTTCATAGTACATCTTCTTGTAAATATTAACCAAATTTTCAATTTGAATCTTTATTCCTGGGCTATCATAAAAAGCAATGCATATGCATTGCTTTTTATGGTGGTTCAGAGTTTATATAGGCTCGTTCATGAAATAGTGTTCGGACCGTCAATACATAAAAAGGTCAACGTTTTGGAACACTTCCTCTTTTTTTCTATCCGAAAAACAAACCTTGAAGACAGCAAACACATCTCCCCACAAGCAACTCACTCAGTTCAAAAATGATAGTCCGGCTTCACCCGAATGTCACTCTATTATATGCGACCCATCATGCTGTGCAATTGAATATTTCAAGCTCGAGGGCTACACAATTCCGTGTGAGCGCCGCCCGCTTCATTTGAGAATGTGTGTTATGAATTGGTCAAAATATGTATGTGTCTTTCTTTTTAGTGAACACCAGGCAACTGCATAAAGATGAAGAATTGCACCAGTGCACCTTTGCGATCACCTTTCTTACTGAGGCCTATGAAAAAGTATGATCTTATTATTTCTTTAACTAAAAGTACAGACGGAACTAGACAAGATATGTTTGAAATATATAAACTCCATAAAAAGCCACGATTGTAAAACGAAACTAAAATAATAAAAATAAATAGTTTAGGGATACACGTCTTTTAAATGTTATTCCTATATTGGAAGATATATAAATTGTGTGTAGTGACGTAGACAATATGTGGAGTTAAAGGAAAGAGCTACAAATATTACTTCAGCGTTAAGATTTGCATTTTCGTTACTTGTTCATAATATTTCCTGGTATGTCTTTTTTGATGGACTCTGAAGAAACTAAACCTCTCAGCTAAACGTCCGCTGCGCTATAAAGCTTCTCGCGTTTTTCTTTTCATGTCCGTTCCAAATTGCCAACAAATATTTAAATATATTTATTTGAAAACATTTTTTGCAAAGCAAGATCTCATTTTATGTTAGATGTCTAGGAAATCCGAGGTTGGTCTGCGAGAGTACGGTGACTTTGGATGACGCGATAAATAAGGATTTTAACATGCATCATGCAATAGTAATTACGCGACCTTACGCAGGTGCGAAACTCGTTCCGATCTAAACGGGCAGTGTAATGGGATAGATCCGCAAAGGTAAGAGTTTTGTTCCTCGTGTGTCGAGTTGTGGTGTGCAAACACACTCGGCCACCGATTCCCTGCCTAAATATTTGCCTTAATTACGATTCAAATATATCCCATTCTCCGCAGCATTGCTCAGGAGAATGGAAGACTTAAAAAAAGTGCTTCATCGAGCAAGAGAGCGCCAAATATTCCACAACGCGATCAAGCAAATTTCTCCACAAATTTCTAAGGTCGATAATAGCCTTACCACAATGGACGCCGTGATAGGTCCTCGGATAATCCAGAAGTAAGATTTTGTGTCATTTGTTGTCCAGCAACTAAAGTGGCAGACGGGAAAACGAATCAGCATTATTTTCCGAAAACAGCGACTGGACGAGAAAGAGTATGGGTGTCATATACTTACTACGTGTCTTCAAGCATTGCTCTTACTGCTACCCAAGGAACAAGGAACAGTATGGGAAGCCCTGCAAATTTTATACAAAACTTTTCAGAGTTGCGATGTGGTGATGATGACAAAAAAGTTGGCGAATGGCATCTATAAACAATTTAATAAATACTTACTCAATAAGAGTAAGCACCACACTTGGTCTTCTATATTTTACACTGATCTTCGAATACATTCGATGCACAATCTACTCAAAACCGATTTCTCAATAGAGGTGTTAAACTTCTGATGACGCTAGAGTAGCGAGATATTGAAAGCGTGGGTGTCCTTAAAAGTTCGCTTATCTCAATACTACTAATTTAAAAGCAATCGCCTGGACAGGCCATTGAAAAGGGAGTGCAATACTCTGAATCCTTCTGAGGTACGCAATAGTCTTGAGAAGTTGCTAGCGCACTAAATACGTCACTTCATATGATATGTCCGAGATACGAGAAGCACTGGCTACTCTGTCAACAAAAATAAGTGAGAGATATTCTCACTGGAAGTATTAAACCTAAGAAAAATATGACTTACCCCAACCAAGAGCGACGTATCGTATAATCCCCGAACTGTCCGTGAAGAAAGCGAGGAAGACGAGGCTGTGCAGGTACAGTCCCTCCATGAGGATCCAGCAGTAGTTGGCCATCAGCACGTAGTGCCAGAAGCTCGTGAACACCTTGCAGTCCACGTTCTGAAAGGCAGAGAAAAAGAGCGATATGCCATTTTTGTTTACGACACGCATTTTATCTTAAAGTGAGCATTTCAAACAGAAAAACTATTGAGCATTAGCAGACACGAACATTGTGTGGCATATGCGTCTCAATGACCAGGAAAGGTGATCTAATGACTAGGAATCAGGCAAAATGCAATACTATATGCTCTATTTCACTTTAGATGTATCCGCAGCCGGCGCTACAATCCAACGGAGCCGTTGAAGCATCGCCAAAAAGTTCATCGTCAAGGCGCTAGTTGTTTTGGCGTGTTGCCTATCATCACCTAAAACAAAGCGTAGGATCTCGGAGCATTTACTGTTCGTGATGGATTTGGTGGAATATAGCAAACGCATGAATTCGATGGGTGATGTGAGACTTTTTGCGCTGTTTAATTTGATCGAGCACCTAGCGCGTTTGTTTACCCCCTAAAGGCGACCACGTGCTCTTGTTTGCCCCGACCTCAACCAATGAAAGCGCGCGTTTGACCGTCTCGTCATTGTGCGCTGCCTGGGCGTTATCCATGCTGCCTTTTGATTGGCATGCTCCTATTTGCGTGCCGATGCGCCAAAGACACATGTTGGAACACTTGCTGGCCGCATAGTGCTGTTAAAGTCAGGAACAGCTTAGAGGGAAACTGAAGCTCTTCCATATTTGAGCAAAAAAAAATGCTTAAATCGTTTTTATACGGCATTCACGAGTACGAATATCTGGCGATGTTGGCGATGAGAGAAGGTAAGAAAGTGGAGGTCAGTCAGTCGTGCATACTTGCTCGGGACGAATTTTTCACAAACTGTTAGGAATATCAAAGTCATATTTCAGATTGACGCGCCAAGTAGCCACAGCAGTGCATTCAGAATAGCGCTGAAGCCCATTCTTTCAGACGCGCTTGGTGTGAGGAGGAAATCATGACGTAGTACACAGATATCTCAACGTTTCCGCGCCTTCCGCAAGCCTCACCCGTGCAGTCGAAAAAGCGCTGCGCGTTCTCCCTCACAAGCGGCACGCGCGCGGCACGCGGAAGGCAGTTGAGACCTCTGAGTATGACGTCCGACCAAGCGGTTTGTTTTTCGTTTTTTTTTTTTTTTTTATAGATTCGCTCGGATCAATTACTCGTGATATTCCAATTCACAGAACAAAATATGCTAAAAATTCACCTCTAGCTCGATTTTAATACACAAAATGCTTTTTTTAACGCCAGACCCCAATCCTAAAATTTTCTCCGTCCTTGCGTCCTTCCGTGCGTTCGTCCGTCCGCCCTTCCGTCCGCGCGTTTTCCGCTAAATTTAGCGGGGCAAATGGCGTTACGTGACGTTACGTGACGTCACTTGACCTACAGACCAACGTTTCTAGATTACCTCAGTTGTGAAGCTTCCTCGGAGGGGGTATCCCCCTCACTCACTTTAATCCGCCAGCCGTCGTTCGAAGCGCCATCTATATTTTAGTTTCATAACTGCGCGTTCCAAAGCGCACAGCTGAAGCGCCCAATGGCGATCACAAGACCGCCATTTCTCCAGCAGCGCTCACTCGAGGAACTGCACGTGACATCTATTTTGGCTTCAGTCGGCCATTTCGCAGCCGAAACAAATACGGTGGAGGGGTGCCACCCCCGTATCCCCAGCGGACGCGCCGCGAAATTCCTCCGAAGTTCAGATGCGCCTAGGTCGGGACGTGCTACATAAAATCACCGCTGAGTCATGGTTATATAAAAACAATATTAGTTGTGCTGAAACACTTGCAAACTAAAAATTTTAGAAAACATCACGCGCCCCTCATTTTGTACTAAACTCCAATAAAAGTTACTACAAAAAGAGTTTTTTCCGTTGGTTTTTACGTGTCTAGTAACGTTGAAACTAACGTTGGTTGAAACGAACGTATCCCGATTCAGTTACAAAGCCGCCGTCCGGCGGCGCGTCGAGCGACGCCGGGCGAGTCATGGTAAGTGAGGGGGGTGGTACATGTTCGTGCATGCAGCGTCTATGAACAGTTCCGTAAATGAGCCAATCTAATAACGTTGCTATAAACCTTGGGAAAATCGACGGCACGTCACCTATACATCAACTCAGTTTCCCCGCTAAATTTAGCGGGATAATCTACGTCTTGTGTTCAAAACATCAATTCAGTTTCCACGTTAAATTTAGCGGAAAATTCCACGCTTTGCGACCTAGACACGAACCCAGTTTGCCCGCTAAATTAAGCGGCAAAAATAAAACTCTCATGACCTGACGTCACGCGACCTATAATCCCATTCACTTTCCTCGTTAAATTTAGCGGGGAAAATGTACATGACGTGACAAAGCGATTCCCTCGTCGATTCCCTATATTACATTTCATGCATGAGGACTTTGAAGGGAAAGGTCGCTGCCAATTATTTCAAGCACCTCTTCAGCTTCCCTTTAGGAAAGGCAGGGCCTGCTGAATCTGGGGCATCTTATTATTGTTGCGCACACCTCTGCGATTGTGGCATTAACTCATAAAAACAGCGAATAACGAATCATACAGCAAAAGGCCAGAGCATAATGGCTCGCCCAGCTTTTCCTAAACTGTCAGTTACTATTGTTTACGCAACATTATTTATTTATTTAGAATAAACAAGTTCTTATGTAAGTATGATATTTTTTGTATTTGCTAGAGTGTTATTATCCTAGAAAATCGCTATCATAACAACGGACATAACCTTGTCAGAGCGCGACCTGCAGGTGCTTGGCCTGACGATTGGTTTCTCCAAGTAAATTCTGTTTGGTCCTTTTCTTTGGAAGAAGGACACGTAGTATTTGCCATGAAATGTTCATGAATTATGTAAACAATAAATCTCCTGGTGGGTAAACGCCTCCGCAAGTACTCTAGTACGTCGACAGGATAGAACTTTTACATTTACCTTGTTTCACGTTGAACTTTCACAATTCCCTCTTTCAACGCAAAAACACAAAAAACGGGCGATGTGTGTTTACTGTTCTTTGCGTGCTCACAGATTTTTTCTGTCACCATTTATTATTGTATTGTATTGACGCCGAAGGCCTTCTCCTCGAAACATATGGGTACGTCGAGTATAATCAAGGGCTTACGAGTGTAGAAAAACTCGAGCAATTTAACGAAATGCATGCAAAGCAGAAATACGTTAGTGAGCTCTTGCGAAGAATGGACCAAGCGCAGGCATCAATACACGCGTCACTAAATGAAGCTACGCAGAAGCAGGAATCTATCGACGTGTCTATAACTGATATAAAAGACGCGACTGGTCGAGGTTAAAGCTAGAACTACCACCATGACTCAACTTCAGCAAGGAACTGTCATGGCACTAAGCTTGCCTGAAGATGTGCAGAAAAAAGCTGGGTTCACAGGTTGCGTCTAGACGATGCAAAGGACCACTCACGGTGGGATATCTAATCTTATGGGTTGCTGACACTGTATTTTAAAGTGGGGGCAGAAACACAGAAAACAGTTTTAAACATGTTTAGTTGGTCACTACGTTTTCAGGTAGCGGATGAAGCCATTAGTAAGACCCATAGAATTGGTAAGCTGTGTCAGCTCATGTGTCGCCCAATATTCTTAGAATTCACCTCCTTCGAAGTAATATATCACATTATGCTTTCCAGATTATTTTTAAATACAAATCCCGTTACAGTGAGCCAGGACTACTCGGTAGCAACACGTCATGCACAAAAAAAAAGAATTGGCGAAAAAAGAAACGCAACTTTCAAACTTAGCCACAATAAAATTCATATTTACAATGAACGCCATTTGTTTTTATTTGGAGATTAACAGTATGTACGAAATTGGTCCCGTCGCATCACCAGTAGTGGACGCGACTCAAATTTTGCCTTCTGCAACTGGACCATCTCGGCCACCAAAAGTGGAATAGCACGCTGCGAGAGAAAGAGTGCTTGTTTCGAAAGTCACAGATGTCTCAGTGCGTTTTTCAAATATTAAAAGTATAATTAAAAAACGAGACAAATTGTGCTCACTTGTTCTTCCTATATATCATTAATTATTACATTGTTATAACGAACACTTGACTTTCGTGGAAAGTGTGTCGCTGTGAACTGTTTGAAGGACCTAAGAAATACAAGATTTACAGAAACGACAAAGAAGATTGGTGCGGTGGTTGTGTTTCAGTTGCCGTAGCAAGTGACACTGAGTGATTTTGTTTGATGCACAATCACTGATTTAGAAATTATTTGAGTGTTTATCGGCAGTAACCATAAACGGTGGATTATGGGTATTTGTTGTAGGCTATCCTTAACCTCGTCATTCTTTGTTCGAGCTCTACGCCTCTCCTGAAATAGCATTGAATTGGGCTTCCCCAGTTCGCCAATTTTACTTTTTACAGCGGAGCTGTTAAGGGCTAGTTTCCTCAGGGATCGTGTTCCCCGCAAAGAAATGAAGACACCGAACTCTGGACACCTACCGCCATCTATGAGCAACGGCGGAAAGCCACGTATACTGGTTGCCGCCCTCGCTCATAGATGGCGGAAGCCATCTATGAGCGAGGGCGGCAACCAGATACGGCTTTCGTGGCTCGGCACTCTGGGTTGCCGAGTTGCGGCCGGCCATTACTTTCCATTGTACAGCTCCGCTGGTCGTCTTTCTTCACGCAGAATGGAAAGGCTGAAAGTTTTGGAGAACAATTATCCTTCTCATATTTTCACATACGATATTCCATGTGCGATTCATTCTTCATCCTAAGTCAATTACTTTGTTAGCCTTTGTATAGATTTTAATCTTAATCAACTAGTTACCAAACACACAAGGTTACACCATTAACAGCAAACGTGTTGCATCTTGTTCTCAAGCCACCCGGAGATGGCAGCACTTATATCGTATCTTCCAACTTGAGTGCTAATTATGTTTTTCTTCTATGCAAAAACAACAAGAGCCAAAACGATGAACACGCGTAAAGAAAATACAAGATTATGCCAATGCAGACAATGAGAAAAATAACCACGCCCTCGCACCTCTTTTTAATATTTTTAATATACTTCTTAAATCGTCGAGTAAAAAACACTCCAATATTTTTAAGAATTAATATGCTTGATAACCAACACATTACCATAAAAATGGCTCTTGAAATCCCACAACCCATGTGGTTTAACATGACCTTCAAACGCCTCTCAAATAAATAAAGAACCTATTTCATAAATATCCCTTCTCCAGCGATTATTAAGGCGAAAGCAATAATTGTCCCATGAAGCGAACCGGCGATATCAGCCCATGAAGCCGAGCCAAACGGCACCTAAATTCCCCTGTCCCATGGAGAGAGGCCTGTAGTCTGTAGCATCAAATTGATGGATAAACTCCCATTGGCTGACGCTCGGCATAGTTTCAAGGAACGCCACCCCACAGAAAGCCCTCTCCACGGCGCAGCTGGCACGGCCGCCGGTAGGAGGGAGAGGGTGGCCTGGCTCTTGAGAAGCACCAGGCCGCAAAGCCCGCCCGGGCAGCCTCCGCAGAGGTCGCCCGGCCGGGTTCAGCGCGGCGCGCAGTTTGTGGGAATACGCTACGTATACGAATGCGTTCGCATTCCTACACGTTAGCAGTCTGAAAGGGGGGGTGCAACGATTTTAAGATTAAAAGAACTTGCATCGCGTCATTTTTACGTTGTTTATCGTGTCCCGGAGGATAGAGAAAACATCTCCTTCATTAAAAGATGTCACGATTCCGCTGCATAGTCTCAAAGCAAAAGTCGAGCTTTTTCCCCCACCTGGAGCCGCGAGTGGCAGCCGAAGGAACTACGGCGAGAAGCTTACGTGACCTCGCTCGGCTCTAAGCTGCAGCATAACGCCCGCTAATGTCAGCAGAGAGAGGGAGAGGAAGCGTCCTCCGAGAGAGCACACGGCAACCTACACGGCACCCCGAATTACGTCACTAGAAGTGCGACCAGGTGTGACCCTGAAGACTGGGAGTGAGTCGAGGGATGCCAGAAATGCCAATATTTATCTTCTTTTTTTTTACACAACCACTAGGGCACGCAGGCGAAATCGGTTTTCTGTTCTTTACTTAAGAAGTGTCAGAGGGCAACTTCCACAATTTTTTGACCGAAGTCCGAAATCGTTGCACCCCCCCCCCCCCCTTTAGGTGTCTTTGTAGTTTTCAGAGCGCAGCTCTTAGGCGTCTCGTTTCTGCGTATAGCGGCGTCGCCGTCGACGTTGGTGTAGCCGCTCCTCTAAATTATACTGGGAAATCGAATTGGTGTTGCGGTCAAGTGACGTTAATTTTTCAGCTAAATCTATCGGTGAAACTGAACTTGTTCATGGGTGACGTGACACAAAGTCAAGCGGCGTCACTTTCCTGCGCTAAATTTAGCGGCGAAATTGAAAAGGTGTCGAGGTCACGTGGTGTCAATTTCCCAGCTAAATTTCGTGGGGAAACTGTGGGAGGAGTGGAGGGTACGGAGGAGGAGGGAGGGTACGGAGGAGGAGGATGTGAGGGTATGCACAACACCTCCTAGAAGACAAAGCCGTAGCGGTCTCTCGTGACGTCGCGAAGCAATACGGGGCGCGCGGCGAAGCGAAGGCAACGCGCGTGGATCGACCGTCGTAACGCGTTTTTTAGTCACATACGCGTGTTTTATTAGCTAAAATAGAAAGCTGCACATAGCAACGGGTCTCGGAAAATATTTATTACACGGGCAAAATATTACACCGCTAAATAATCGGGACGGAATGGTACAGGGTAGGCGTATAAGGGAAAACATTGAGCCACGCAATAATTGCTGTGGGAATGCATATTTTAGGCAGAAATACTTCGACAAAATGGCGAGACACACAGTGACTGGACACAGCAAAACAGATCACAGTTAAAAATCAGGTAGACGTAGTCAACGCGGTCACGGCTTGACAAGTGTCACTAACGATCATGTAAGCGATGTTATCGCGTGCAGTGACCGAATTATTGCAAAAATACACCTGCCACATGGCAAAAGTAATGTAATTTCAATCGAATGACATTATGGGGTCGACAAGTCAGCTTGGTGACGCTTCGCATAATCACACAAGACCGCTAGCTGATTAGGCCCATTTGAACGGTTTTAGCGCACAGATATGAAGAAGAGAGGAGGGACAGAAAAGAGCGCTACTCACAACTGTATTCACCAAGATAAAGAAAAGGAAGAACATCGTCAAGATCCCCATAAAGATGACAAAAGAAAGAAAAGGAAGCAGAAGTATAAAACAGGAATATAAACCACAAAGTCGGGTGTTCCCTCGCGCGCACAAGCTTGAGACACTGTTCTTTGATTAAACACCAAAACCTTTGTTGGCCTTTACGTTGCCGTGGTGCAGGGTGTATCTGCATCAGTCTTGGCTCGCGCAGGGTCACCTTTGTCAGTGGGGAAGACGAACACCTCATCCGTGGTCGGCTGTCGCTTGGTCATTGTGCCTGATGTCTCGCGGCACCCGTGACTCATGCGAGTTCTTCATTGTCCGTGCTAAAAAGTCTGTTTCCTTGCTTGTTAAGGCTACCGATGCAACACTAATGCACTTATTAGCGGCGGATATGATGTGGAAGGCTTCCACAACCTCGCGGGTCAATTTATCTCTGTGCCTCTCTAGGGTTATTGTTTCCCCGAACAGCGGATTGCAATTGCACTCTTTGCAATGTGTTGCGAGATGGCCTCCCACTGTGGCTCTCAGAGAATAATCATGCTCGCGCAGTCTGTCATTAAGACATCTGCCTGTTTGGCCTACGTAGATCTTGCCGCACGAGAGTGGAATCTTATATACTACGCCTGAAGTGCACGGAACAAAAGGTTTAGCATGTTTTTTAGTGCACCTGTGTCTTTTGGCACCTTCGGCTAGCGAGTTGACTTGGGAGCAAATTTTGCTCATTTTTTGCGGGGCTGAAAAAACCACTCGGACCCCATACCGACTTGCCACGTTCTTTAAATTGTGTGACGTCTTGTGGAGGTATGGGATTACCACAGGTCTTGCCTTTTCTACATCTGGTTTGTTGGCTTGGAGGCCTTTTGCCTTTTTCAACAAGGTGTCCGCTACATTAGCCAGTAGTGGTAACGGATAGCTGGCTTTTCTGAGTCTTTCAACCTGCATCGAGAAGCTGGCTCCCATTGTGTGGTAACATGATTTCTTTAGCGCGGATCCCAAACATGTTAGAGCAATGCCCCTCTTGACGATCTTCGAGTGAGCCGAACTGAAATCCAAAATTCGTTTCTTGGAGCGTGGGGAGTACGTCCAGCACACATGCATGTCACCTAAGTGAAGCGAAAGGTCTAAAAACTGGAGAACATTTTCTTGAGGGACCTCATACGTGAACCTAAGGCCCCCTCCATACTCAGTGAAGGTCGCCAAAATATTGGTCACCTGTGTGTGCACATCGGTGTTATCTTTAAGAACAACCAGGAAGTCATCCACATAGCGGGCCACCTTGTTAACTCCTCGACTTCCAAGCTCCCTTTCAATGGCACAGTCTACAGCTCCCAGATAAATGTCACTGAGGACTGGGGCTACACAGGAGCCAATACATACTCCTGACTTTTGTACAAAGCACCCATCTCGCCACCCAACAATCATGGACGTTAGATAAAAAAGTAAAAGCTCTAAAAGCTCTCCGTTGAAATTCCACATGAGCCTCTGAAGGAGAGCTCTCCGTTGGCTTCAATACATGTCCTCACAGACTCCAATAATTGTGCATGTGGCAATGAGTAGAACAGGTTCTCCACATCTATACTGAAGGCAGTACCGATCTCATGGCTCTTTAACTGGAGAAATTCAACGATTTCCTCAGAATTCACTACTCTGAAGGGGTCCTGTATTTTTAAAGATGACAGATGCTTTTGGAGATAGGACGCGACTTGTCTTTGCCAGGAACCCTTTTCGGTGACAATCGCTCTAAATGGGCTTCCTTCTTTATGCGTCTTTACCGAGAAGAAGACTTCCAGATGGAATTTGTCAACCTTCCCGATTCTCGCTGCTAACTGAGTTAGCGACAGACGTTCACAAAGACGCTTTGCTGCATCCCGAGTTTTCTTGGTGTCCACTTGTACCTGTTTGAAATTTTTCGTGATTGCTGTTGAGGCTCGATCATTGTACATGTTTTCTGGTAGTACCACAAACTGTCCTTCTTTGTCTGATAGTAAGACACGTAGTCCATTGTCACCCATAAAATCCACCAGGGGCTTAAAATTCCCAACAGGTTTTTCTTCTGCTGAGGGTGAAGACTGTCAACGCATTCAGAGATGCACCGTGGTCTGTCCGTTTCCACTGTCCTATGGGCGATTTGCTTTGCTAGTGTAATCAGCTCCGGTGGGCTTACCACAGGTTCGAAACAGTACTTAGGGCCTACACCTAGACGCTTGCCAATATCCGGTGGCATCCTTACCTCCCCCAGTGTTGTGAAGAGATCCACCGTGGAGGGCACCGGTTCGTTTGCTTTTTTGGTCGGGAGATGCGGCCTGATCCTTTCCCAGAGAAACTCCGTAGAGTCTTTTGCTGTCTTGTTCATTACATGGTAGTACCTTCTTCTTTGTCGTTCGTTGCCATTACCCGAAAAACAGGCAACTCTCAGGCAGTCTCTCAGGAACCTCTCCTGACGCCAGTATTCAGATCGTAGGATACGGCAAATTCTTCTTGTATGTCCTATTGAAGGAACCAAGAAGCCACATAGTCCCCTGAGTTCCACAGGACATGTACCCCTTCGAATGTGCCAAGAGGCCACCCGAGCACTGCACACACTCTTGGCTATCAGGTCCACAAGGGCACACGGAGGCAAAAAAGAAAGGTCAGAAGTCACAGGAGAAGGGCCCGATGCAAAAGAAATAAACTGTAAAAGGGTTGATAACTGGGCTAGTTGGTAGTTAGACATTTGAACGGTTTTAGCGCAGACATATGAAGAAGAGAGAAGGGACAGAAAAGAGCGCTACTCACAACTGTATTCACCAAGATGAAGAAAAGGAAGAACATCGTCAAGATCCCCATAAAGATGACAAAAGGAAGAAAAGGAAGCAGAAGTATAAAACAGGAATATAAACCACACAGTCGGGTGTTCCCTGCGCGCACAAGCTTGAGACACGGCTTTGATTAAACACCAAAACCTCTGTTGGCCTTTACGTTGCCGTGGTGCAGGGTGTATCTGCATCAGTCTTGGCTCGCGCAGGGTCACCTTGTCAGTGGGGAAGACGAACACCTCATCCGTGGTCGGCTGTCGCTTGGTCATCGTGCCTGATGTCTCGCGGCACCCGTGACTCATGCGAGTTCTTCATATGTCCGTGCTAAAAAGTCAGTTATCTTGCTTGTTAAGGCTACCGATGCAACACTAATGCACTTATTAGCGGCGAAGAACTCGCATGAGTCACGGGTGCCGCGAGACATCAGGCACAATGACCAAGCGACAGCCGACCACGGATGAGGTGTTCGTCTTCCCCACTGACAAAGGTGACCCTGCGCGAGCCAAGACTGATGCAGATACACCCTGCACCACGGCAACGTAAAGGCCAACAAAGGTTTTGGTGTTTAATCAAAGAAGTGTCTCAAGCTTGTGCGCGCGAGGGAACACCCGACTGTGTGGTTTATATTCCTGTTTTATACTTCTGCTTCCTTTTCTTCCTTTTGTCATCTTTATGGGGATCTTGACGATGTTCTTCCTTTTCTTCATCTTGGTGAATACAGTTGTGAGTAGCGCTCTTTTCTGTCCCTTCTCTCTTCTTCATATGTCTGCGCTAAAACCGTTCAAATGTCTAACTACCAACTAGCCCAGTTATCAACCCTTTTACAGTTTATTTCTTTTGCATCGGGCCCTTCTCCTGTGACTTCTGACCTTTCTTTTTTGCCTCCGTGTGCCCTTGTGGACCTGATAGCCAAGAGTGTGTGCAGTGCTCGGGTGGCCTCTTGGCACATTCGAAGGGGTACATGTCCTGTGGAACTCAGGGGACTATGTGGCTTCTTGGTTCCTTCAATAGGACATACAAGAAGAATTTGCCGTATCCTACGATCTGAATACTGGCGTCAGGAGAGGTTCCTGAGAGACTGCCTGAGAGTTGCCTGTTTTTCGGGTAATGGCAACGAACGACAAAGAAGAAGGTACTACCATGTAATGAACAAGACAGCAAAAGACTCTACGGAGTTTCTCTGGGAAAGGATCAGGCCGCATCTCCCGACCAAAAAAGCAAACGAACCGGTGCCCTCCACGGTGGATCTCTTCACAACACTGGGGGAGGTAAGGATGCCACCGGATATTGGCAAGCGTCTAGGTGTAGGCCCTAAGTACTGTTTCGAACCTGTGGTAAGCCCACCGGAGCTGATTACACTAGCAAAGCAAATCGCCCATAGGACAGTGGAAACGGACAGACCACGGTGCATCTCTGAATGCGTTGACAGTCTTCACCCTCAGCAGAAGAAAAAACCTGTTGGGAATTTTAAGCCCCTGGTGGATTTTATGGGTGACAATGGACTACGTGTCTTACTATCAGACAAAGAAGGACAGTTTGTGGTACTACCAGAAAACATGTACAATGATCGAGCCTCAACAGCAATCACGAAAAATTTCAAACAGGTACAAGTGGACACCAAGAAAACTCGGGATGCAGCAAAGCGTCTTTGTGAACGTCTGTCGCTAACTCAGTTAGCAGCGAGAATCGGGAAGGTTGACAAATTCCATCTGGAAGTCTTCTTCTCGGTAAAGACGCATAAAGAAGGAAGCCCATTTAGAGCGATTGTCACCGAAAAGGGTTCCTGGCAAAGACAAGTCGCGTCCTATCTCCAAAAGCATCTGTCATCTTTAAAAATACAGGACCCCTTCAGAGTAGTGAATTCTGAGGAAATCGTTGAATTTCTCCAGTTAAAGAGCCATGAGATCGGTACTGCCTTCAGTATAGATGTGGAGAACCTGTTCTACTCATTGCCACATGCACAATTATTGGAGTCTGTGAGGACATGTATTGAAGCCAACGGAGAGCTCTCCTTCAGAGGCTCATGTGGAATTTCAACGGAGAGCTTTTAGAGCTTTTACTTTTTTATCTAACGTCCATGATTGTTGGGTGGCGAGATGGGTGCTTTGTACAAAAGTCAGGAGTATGTATTGGCTCCTGTGTAGCCCCAGTCCTCAGTGACATTTATCTGGGAGCTGTAGACTGTGCCATTGAAAGGGAGCTTGGAAGTCGAGGAGTTAACAAGGTGGCCCGCTATGTGGATGACTTCCTGGTTGTTCTTAAAGATAACACCGATGTGCACACACAGGTGACCAATATTTTGGCGACCTTCACTGAGTATGGAGGGGGCCTTAGGTTCACGTATGAGGTCCCTCAAGAAAATGTTCTCCAGTTTTTAGACCTTTCGCTTCACTTAGGTGACATGCATGTGTGCTGGACGTACTCCCCACGCTCCAAGAAACGAATTTTGGATTTCAGTTCGGCTCACTCGAAGATCGTCAAGAGGGGCATTGCTCTAACATGTTTGGGATCCGCGCTAAAGAAATCATGTTACCACACAATGGGAGCCAGCTTCTCGATGCAGGTTGAAAGACTCAGAAAAGCCAGCTATCCGTTACCACTACTGGCTAATGTAGCGGACACCTTGTTGAAAAAGGCAAAAGGCCTCCAAGCCAACAAACCAGATGTAGAAAAGGCAAGACCTGTGGTAATCCCATACCTCCACAAGACGTCACACAATTTAAAGAACGTGGCAAGTCGGTATGGGGTCCGAGTGGTTTTTTCAGCCCCGCAAAAAATGAGCAAAATTTGCTCCATAGTCAACTCGCTAGCCGAAGGTGCCAAAAGACACAGGTGCACTAAAAAACATGCTAAACCTTTTGTTCCGTGCACTTCAGGCGTAGTATATAAGATTCCACTCTCGTGCGGCAAGATCTACGTAGGCCAAACAGGCAGATGTCTTAATGACAGACTGCGCGAGCATGATTATTCTCTGAGAGCCACAGTGGGAGGCCATCTCGCAACACATTGCAAAGAGTGCAATTGCAATCCGCTGTTCGGGGAAACAATAACCCTAGAGAGGCACAGAGATAAATTGACCCGCGAGGTTGTGGAAGCCTTCCACATCATATCCGCCGCTAATAAGTGCATTAGTGTTGCATCGGTAGCCTTAACAAGCAAGGAAACAGACTTTTTAGCACGGACAATGAAGAACTCGCATGAGTCACGGGTGCCGCGAGACATCAGGCACAATGACCAAGCGACAGCCGACCACGGATGAGGTGTTCGTCTTCCCCACTGACAAAGGTGACCCTGCGCGAGCCAAGACTGATGCAGATACACCCTGCACCACGGCAACGTAAAGGCCAACAAAGGTTTTGGTGTTTAATCAAAGAACCAGTGTCTCAAGCTTGTGCGCGCGAGGGAACACCCGACTGTGTGGTTTATATTCCTGTTTTATACTTCTGCTTCCTTTTCTTTCTTTTGTCATCTTTATGGGGATCTTGACGATGTTCTTCCTTTTCTTCATCTTGGTGAATACAGTTGTGAGTAGCGCTCTTTTCTGTCCCTTCTCTCTTCTTCATATGTCTGCGCTAAAACCGTTCAAATGTCTAACTACCAACTAGCCCAGTTATCAACCCTTTTACTTTTATAATGACTAAGTCCCATATCATTTAATGAAAATATATTTACTTTTCCTTGTGGCAGGGGTACTAAACTTACTATTTACAGTCAACTAATATACGTCTCCCTAGGGGCTCGAGCTGCCTTAAAAAATATCTTATTTTGTATACAATAATACTATTACCTTATTACAGTTAAGATTCTTGTATAAAAGCGGTAAAGGCAATAAAATAGAATTAGTATAAATAAACACATAAGCACAAGCAACGCACTTTGTTTGATCACACAAACTTGTTATTCACCTTCCAGTGAAAACTAGAATATTACCACGGGTATTTACAAATGTCGACGCAACCGCATAGGGATAACAACGAACAAGATGCCATTCTGTCACGAAAAACAAAAACTAAAAAACAACCCAACTGCAGCACTTTACTCGCGTCCCACATGACCAAGAAAGCCCGTAAATAAGTTGTTACTCACCTGTCGATTGTATCCACACGTCCCACAATAGCCGTGGCGAAAACATTTGAACACGAACTTTAGGTCTCTGTCTGTCGAAAGAGAGGTCTATCGATAATCGACCAGTGTCATCGTTGGCTGGTTGCCACACATGTCACTCAAACCGTAGCAGGACTTGTTCCGCGAATCCACGTAAATGCCGTAGTATCAAGCGAACACAAAAAAAGCTACCCGAGACTGCGGTGACGATCAAGAAAACCACGGGAAGGATCAAAAGAACCACACACACACACGCGCACACGAGAGCAGCGGGCGGCAGCAGTGTGGGAGGCTTAATCTTCGCTCGCGTGCGCTCGCTGCAGCGATGACTGGATTTTTTTCGGTTCCCTTCCCTTCTAAAAGTCTCAGGGTTCCTTTTTAGACAGTCATCAGCTCACACACAACGTAAATTTACCAGAATCGGAGGCCGTACGCGGGAAGAAAACGTCGCAGCGGACCGGTTCATTCGAAAAGTGTGGGGAGCTGCGGGATTGCACGTAGTCCCGCTGTTACGAGGATAATCATAAATAAAAAATAGTACATTCAACCTTAATAGCGCGTTGTTTATTATGTTTATATTATATATATAATAAATTCTACAATACTGCGCTTTTAAAACATATATTAATGTCAGCTAAACGCTCACGAACACCCCGCGCCTCTCAACAAGAAATGATTTTTTCACGTCGATGCCACAAACTTTTTCTCACATAGTTGCACTATGGACCTCCTTCCTCCGCCATTGTGATGTAACCACTCGGAGCGCTACGGCCTTCTCCTCTAGGAGGTGTTGGTATGCAGGAAGGGGAGGATGAGGAGGGGAAAGTTCGGAGGAGGATGAGGGGGATGGGAGGACGAAGGGGGAGAAGGGGAGAAGGAGAGAAGATGGAAGGGTGGAGGACGGAAGGAGCAGGAAGGATATACCCTCCCTCCATACCCTCCCCTCCTGCTCCTCATGAGCTGCGCTCTAATTCCGCATTAGAGATTTGTAAACGTCTCATTTTTTTTCATTCTTGTCCAGCTAATGTTCTCACTTACACATTTGCATTAATTGAATTATAATCATAACCTTAAAATGCAGGACGCTCACGCTTGTTGGTGCTAGACTGGCGGCAGCTGATAAACCTGTTTGCTCTTCTCACGTCTAACTCCCGGTTAGCTCAGCTGGTAGAGCGCTCCACTGGAAATAGAGAGGTCCCTGGTTCGATAGCAGGAGCGGGCGGATTTTTTCGGCCGCATACAAGTAACCTACCTTTGTTTGGATATTTTTGTTTCCTTCTTCAACGTCGTCAGTTTGTTTATGCTAACCACACCAAATCCTCCCTGTGCTCTGTTTCTTCTGGTGTCCCCCAGGGGACAGTACTCGGCCCATTACTCTTCCTAATATATATTAATGACCTTCCTCTCAACATCTCTTCCACTGTGCGGCTTTTTGCCGATGACTGTGTAATCTACCGTAAGATAACCTCTACTGATGATATTGTAACGCTTCAGGACGACATTTCTAAAATTTCTGAATGGTGTAACACATGGCGCATGTCCTTAAATCCTAACAAATGTCAATGCATGTGCTTTTCTCGTTCATTGTCAATTACCTATCCTGTACTTCTTTTGAACTGTGTCCCCATTGATTATACTAACCAATACAAATACTTAGGCTTGCATCTCACACCTAATCTATCATGGCATACTCATATTAAAACAATTATATCCTCAGCAAACCGCTCTCTAGGCTACATTCGCCGAAACTTTAGATCCTCACCTGAAAACCTAAAACGTATTTTGTACACCACTATCGTTCGGCCTAAATTAGAATATGCGTCCTCCATCTGGCATCCTCATCAGAAAAATTTAACAGACTCCATTGAATCCGTTCAGAACCGTGCTGCTCGCTTTATTTTTAATGACTATTCTCGTACCTCAAGTGTATCGTCAATGAAGTCTCGTCTTAACCTTTCTCTACTTTCCTCCCGCCGTCGAATTTCCCGTCTTTCTCTTCTTCATAAAGTCTTTTACACGCCTTTCTTGAAAATGTCTCTTCTAAACCCGCCCACCTACATATCATCAAGACTGGACCATTCATGCAAGATCGCCCGTCCCAAGTCATCAAGTCAAGCACACCAGCATTCCCTCATCCCTGAAGCAGTTGTGGACTGGAATGACCTCCCGGACGCCATAGTTACCATACCCGACTCCAAGCAATTCCGACTAGCCCTTCAAAACCACTTGTACTGACCCACTCCCCTCTATAACGCCCCCGAGGCATTGAGGGTATGTATAAATAAATAAATAAATAAATAAATAAATAAATAAATAAATGAATGAATGAATGAATGAATAAATAAATAAATAAATAAATAAATAAATAAATAAATAAATAAATAAATAAATAAATAAAAAAATTAATAAATAAATAAATAAATAAATAAATAAATAAATAAATAAATAAATAGTTTGTCCTTTGTACCCCTTGTTCCCCTTCCCCAGGGATTATTTTCGTCATTCTTGTCCAGCTCTCTTGCACCTTTGCATTAATTGCATTATCATCATAACCTTAAATGCAGGCCGTCCACATTTGCTAAGTTAGACTGATGGCAGCTGATAAAACCCGTTTCCCCTACTCACGTCTAACTCCTGGTTAGCTCAGTTGGTAGAGCGCTGCACTGGAAATGGAGAGGTCGCTGGTTCAATAACAGGACCAGGCGGATTTTTTTGGTCGCGCACCAGTCATCTAGTTGTGTTTGCAGATTTGTGTGTGTCTTTTGTCCCCCTTGAACCCTTCTCCAGGTATTATTTTCGTCATTTTTGTCGAGCTCGTTTGCATCTTTGCATTAACTGCATCATCATCACAGCCTATTTCGTGCCTCAAAGTTCACCACCTGTCAGCGCCGTTGGACCCTTAATCCACCTGATGAAACTCAACGAAGAAGCCAAATTAACCTTTTTCACTAAATATTTGTCTACAATGTTCATTAACAATCCTAAGCAATTCGAGAATATAATGAATAAAGTGTATTTAATTTTTACATCTAAAACCCCAATCGCCGATAATGTCTCCAGGAATGTATGTGAAGATGTATAGAATAGTGTGTTTTGTTATGTCATTCACTAGCGACAGCATCTTATATAACTTGCCGATGAACAGCGTGATCACTTTCAGAGCGCAGCTCTCAGGCGCCCGTTTCCGGCTAGAGCAGCGTCGGCGTCGGCGTCGGCGTTGCCGTCAGCGTCGGCGCTGCCGTCGGCGTCGGCGTTGCCGTTGGCATCGCCGTTGCCGTCGCTGTCGGTGTTGCCTTCGCCGTCGGCGTAACCGCGCGTTGCATTATGGGAAACGTCCCATAATGCACCGCGCTGACACGCGTTGCGATATGGGACGTTTTCCGTAATGCACCGCGCGGGAGGGGAGGTGGGGGAGGAATGAGGAGGAGGGGGATGAAGAGGAAGGAGGAGGATGGGAGGAGGATAGAAGATGGTGAAGAGGAGGTGTAAAAAAATGAAAGCCGTTTACAACTCCCTGTAACGCCGAATTAGAGCGCAGCTCTTGAGGGAGGGGAAGGCACGGGGGGGGGGTTTCACGTGACCTCGGGGAGGGGGAGGGTCACGCGGCCTGGGGGTCACGTGACCTCGAGGAGGGGGGGGGGTTTCCCCGCTAAATCTAGCGGAGAAAAAGTTTCCGCTAAACTTAGCGAGGAAAATTTTCCGCTAGATTTAGCGGGAAAAATTTTCCGCTAAATTTAGCGGGGAAAATTTTCCGCTAGATTTAGCGGGGAAAATGTTCCGCTAGATTTAGCGGGGAAAATTTCCCGCTAGATTTAGCGGGGAAAATTTTCCGCTCGATTTAGCGGGAAAAATTTTCCGCTAGATTTAGCGGGGAAAATTTTCCGCTAGATTTAGCGGGGAAATTTTTCCGCTAGATTTAGCGGGGAAAATTTTCCGCTAAATTTAGCGGGGAAAGTTTTTCCGCTATATTTAGCGGGGAAAATTTCCCGCTAGATTTAGCGGGGAAAATTTTCCGCTAGATTTAGCGGGGAAAATTTTCCGCTAAATTTGGCGGGGAAAATTACCCATCATGCACCGCGCGGTTACGTGCCGACGGCGACGCCGCTCAAGCCGGAAACGGGCGCCTAAGAGCTGCGCTCTAAAAGGGAGGAGAAAGAGGGAGGGGGATGAAGAGGAGGAGGGAGGATGAGGAGAGCAGGAGGAGGAAGGGGAGGAGGCGAGGAGCACGGGAGGAGTAGATGAGGACGGTCAAGGAGAGGATATGCACGAGGAGGAGGGGTATACAGTCCGCTTCGTACCCTCCCGCTCCTCCTCCTCAAGATCTGCGCTCTAATTCGGCATTACATGTAGTTGTAAACGTCTTTTATTTTTAATTGATCCAATTTTTCTTGATTAAGTCGTCGCTCATACCATGGAAAAGCTAAGATTGATATCTTCAGTGGGATTAAATGGTGCTAATTCTCAGTTTCTTGAAAACACCAAAACGTTTTCCTCGCTTTTAGCTCAAAATGTACAAAAATATGTACAAAATGATCACATAGCCTTCCGACGAGAGGCAAGGAACGTGTACCCATTTTTAAGACTGGCGATAAGCATTCCTTCACAGTTGTCGCCCCAATATAAATAACCAGCGACCCCTTCAAGGTTCCCGAACATCTCATAGCCTCTCCACCTTGTCAATTTTGTAGACTGTGGCTAAATTTTTAGCCAGTCAACATGGACTTTTAGTAACATATTCATGTGAAAACACCGCTCGTATCGTTCCAGCCATGATCTTCTGCATATTCTTGACCGAAGATCTCAGGGCGGACTAGATGTTTTCTAATTTTGCTATAAGTGTTGATAAAGTACTTTACCAACTACTGCTTCACATACCTTCGCACTGTAACATACCCTTATCCTTTATTCAACCTGTATTCGTTCAAAGCTACAATGTACATTTTCTCTCTGGGATCCCCAACGAGAAACTATAATTCTTTCATATGAATTCATCGAAAACAGATCGCTCGTTTTATTCTTATAAACTACCCATGCACTGCAAATGTCACATGCTTGAAAACCACCCTGTCATTGACAATATTTTTCAACCGCCAAAAAGTGTGCGCTAATACCGTTCAAATGTCTAACTACCAACTAGCCCAGTTATCAACCCTTTTACGCTAAAAGATCGCTCACCCATTGTTTATTTCACAAAACGTTTTTATAATTTCATCCTACGCGACCAATTAATCATCCCCCCTCTCTTTCATGCTTGTGTTTTTTCTCGCCTCAATCATCAGCACGAGGCCGGTGTCCCAAATTTTGGTGATGACAACGCTTCATTTATCACTACGTCCACCATACATCCCGGGACTGGAACGACTTTACCGGGACAATTGCTATCCTTACGGACACCGAACGTTTTGGAACTGCCATTAATGACATTGTCATTCTTGATTGTACATAACCTGTAAGTTTTGTTGTATAATTGTCAATTGTTTCCTGCTTTCCCCTCCATAATGTCTTCAAGCACTAAGGAAACAATGTATGAAATAAATTAAAATAAATTACACGCTACGGGCTCATTGTCGAACCGGATAGGCGACAGAAATACACGCGTTCTTGATGTATTATCTAAATATATTGGAACAAGAAATATTTTTAATTGCACCCTGAACTAGTTGGGATCTAGGCCAGGGTGCAATTTTCCTGTCCAAAATAAACGTTGTTGCTAAATGAAAGGACGTGGTTGTCCTGTGCTTGTCCTCCGTGTTTTATTCTTTCAAATTTAAGTTCTTTATGAAGTATATTTATTGAACGAAAGCAAACTAATTGATGTGTTCAACATTAATTTATATGTGCGTGCCTCGCACCCAGCAAATGTATTTTTTTCCAATTTACAATTGTCGAGGTCAGGGTACGAGGACAAGCGGCACCTCCGGCACGCAAGCTGGCATCATTAACTTCGAGTGGCCTAAAAAGAATTTGTTTTACTTGGAACTGAAGCTTTCTTCTATAGTTTATTACTCAATTAGTTTATTACGAATATATATACCTCAGTGTTTACCATAAACCGGGAGATTAAACGACATTGATTCTCGTCTCAAGAAGAAACAAGGGGAAAAAATCGATACATAAGTTCCTTAAACAAAACATTCCTCATGCCGTCAACGCTTACTTTTTCTAAAAAAAAAACACAAACAAACACAGAACCTTGCTTTACACGTCAAAAAAAAAAACAACAGACAGGCCTGTTTGGAGAACCAGAAAGCCAATATAAACTGAAAAATGAATGGGAGCTTCACCTAGTATACTCCGGCGTGTCACATTAATCGCATTTCGGAGGATAGCACGTGCTACTCAGGAGTGTTTCGGAGTTTCCCCCTCCTGAGTTGGATTTATTCCGTAATCATCGCCACCGCCGCCGGGTGACCCTGGACTCTGCCCGCCGCTTCCGCGCGCGGACCCTCTCTCCACCAGATCGCGACCAGACACGGCACGACTCACACCTACCTGTATTGCTATGCTACAATAAACCTACGCAGTTCGATTAGTCTTATCTCGACCACGACATGGTGGCAGCGGTGCTAGCGTAGCAATTCAGCGGCTACAGTTCCCCACTCATCCAAATTGATGCCATGGCCCAGTCTGAGCAGCAACCAGAAGCAACGGCTCCAACGCCAGCCTTCAACCCATTTGTCGTCGCTCTCCCAGAGAAGCTCGACTTCCGCCGCCCAGACGACTGGCAGCCCTGGATCACGCGATGGGATCGCTACCGAGTCATCTCGGGACTCAGCAAGCAAGACAGCGCTGCTCAGGTAAATACTCTCCTGTACGCCATGGGACGCGAGGCGGAGGACGTTTTGGCCTCTCTCAAGCTCAGTGACGAACAAAAGCTCGATTACGACTGCGTGAAGAATGCCTTCGAAAAGCATTTTATTCCACGGCGAAACATCATATACGAACGCGCTACGTTCAACCGCCGAAAGCAAGAAAGTCACGAGACAGTCGAAAGTTTCGTTACCGACCTCTTCAAGCTGGCAGAGAGATGCCAATATGGCGCCTTGAAAGACGAGCTCATCCGGGACCGACTCGTGGTAGGCCTCCTCGATACGGCTCTCAGCGAGAAGCTGCAACTTGACTCCGCGCTTACCCTCGAGACCGCGGTGGCTGCCGCGCGAAACTCCGAAGCAGTCAAGCAACAACACAAAGAAATGCGAGGTACGCAAGGTCAACACGGCGCCGCCGTCGACGAACTGAGCTCCGCACGCAGAAAGAAAAACTGGAGCAAGAAAACAACGCCGACGGCTCGTCCAAAAAAAGGCAACGAAGGCGTCCGCCAGCCATGCAGATGGTGTGGCAGTGCTTCGGTTCACACCAAGACGACCTGTCCGGCATCCGGTCAATTATGCAGATCGTGTGGAAAACAAGGCCACTACGCTTCCGTTTGCCTGTCTTCGAAACATCACGAGAGACCAGGTACTTCCACAGCAGCTCGCCCAGCTCGCCGCACAGCAGAAGTGGAAGAGGTGTACCTCGGCGAACTTAAAGACACTTCAGCTCATGACGCTTGGAGAATCACCCCGTCAGTGAACGGCATCTCGATCACGTTCAAGGTCGATACGGGCGCCGACGTCACTGCCATCGCGCCGCGCGACTACAATCGCGAAGTGATGGGCCCTCTGCGAAAGCCAGAAAGAGCACTTCTCGGTCCTGGTCATCAGAAGCTTTCGACCGCTGGACACTTCCAAGCTTCTATGGAATGGGGCGGTCAACAAGTTCAAGAGGATGTTTTCGTAGTTGAAGGTCTACAGGAAGCTCTCCTCGGAAGGCCCGCCATCCGATCTCTCGGAGTTCTCCCACAGCTCCTCAACGTCAGTGGTGAGACAAGCCGCACAGAGGACGTCTCCGAACTACTTGCCAAGTACCCTCAGCTGACTTCAGGGCTTGGACAGATGAACGCCGAGTACAAGGTGGTTCTTCGACCAGACGCGAAGCCCTTTGCTCTTACGTTCCCAAGGAGGGTGCCACTGGCGATGCTACCACCTGTGAAGAATGAGCTTTCCAAGATGCTAGAGCTCCAAGTTATAGAGCGCGTCACCGAGGCCACAGAGTGGTGCGCTCCGATGGTCGTCGCAGAAAAAGCAAATGGCGAACTGCGCATTTGCGTAGACTACACCGAGCTCAACAAGTACCTCGTCCGAGAGCGGGTAATCATGCCCACCGTAGACGAATGTCTGGCGAAGCTCTCCGGTGGCACAGTCTTCAGCAAACTCGACGCTCGAGCTGGATACTGGCAAGCACCTCTGGCAGAAGAATCGCAGAAATACACGACATTTCTGACGCCTTTCGGACGCTTCAAGTTTCTTCGCCTTCCCTTCGGAATCTCGACCGCACCAGAGTTTTTTCAGCGCGAAATGCTGAGAGTCCTTGAGGGAGTGGAAGGCCAAGCTTGCCTGCAAGACGATATAATCGTCTGGGGGAAAACACGGGCTGAGCACGACGCGAACCTAGTTAAAGTCTTCGAACGACTCAGCAAAGCCGGCATAACACTCAACATCGACAAGTGCGCCTTCCTACAGCAGACGGTCAAGTTTCTAGGCCACATCGTTTCCGGCGAAGGTGTGAAGCCTGATCCTGAAAAAGTCGATGCGATCACACAGATCACACCACCATCAGATGTGAAAGAACTGAGATCGTTCTTGGGGATGGCAAACCACCTTGCCAAGTTTTTGCCACACCTGGCACACACAACGAAGCCAATGCGGGATCTCCTCTGCGCCGACGCTGCGTGGCTCTGGGGACCCGACCAGCAGCGAAGCTTTGAAGCAGTGAAAGAAGCTCTAGCCAAAGCGCCAGTTCTGACGCACTACAATCCGAAGGAGCCTCTCATCGTCTCAGCGGACGCATCATCTTACGGAATTGGCGCGGTCTTGCTACAAGAGACCGACGGCAAGCGGCTGCCCATTGCCTATGCATCGCGCTCTCTCACTGAGACGGAGCAACGCTACGCTCAAATCGAGAAAGAAGCGCTCGCGATCACATGGGCATGCGATCACTTCCGCATGTACATCTTAGGACTGCAGTTTCACATCGAGACAGACCACAAACCGCTGGTTCCCCTCATGACAACAAAGCGACTCGACGAGCTGAGCCCACGACTGCAGCGATTCCGAATGCGCCTGTTCCAGTACGACTACACCATAGGTCACGTTCCGGGAAAAGCGATGTACACAGCCGACGTGCTCTCACGCAAGCCGTTACCCGACACAGCCTCTCGTACAAGGGAACTCAACACCAGAGAGTACGAGCTCCTCACGCTGGAACAGCTTCCAGCCTCCCAAGAAATGCTCGATCGCATCAAGAACGAGCTACAGACAGACCCGGTAACGAAGAGGGTATTCGAGTACACCCTCCGGACATGGCCGGATAAAATGACGCTTCCTCAAGGAGTCCGCCAGTTCTACGAAGTCGCCGGCGAACTAGCCATACTAGACGGACTGTTGTTCAAGGGCAATCGACTCGTCATACCGGAAGCCCTACGCTTCGAAATCCTGGAGAAGCTTCACACAGGTCACCAGGGTGTGTCCAAATGCCGCGCCAGAGCACGAGAATCAGTCTGGTGGCCAGGCATTGGGCTCCACATCGACAGCTTCGTCCGAAAGTGCCCTGTTTGTCAAGAACACCGGAAACCAGGTCAACCTCCGTTTTTGGCGACTCCACTGCCAAACTACCCATGGGAAGTCGTCGGCATGGACCTTTTCGTCCACGAAGGCAGTGACTACTTGGTTGCTGTCGATTACTATTCAAGGTTCTTCGAGCTGGAACCTCTGAGGCGGACGACGACCAGGGACATCATCGCCGTCCTCGACCCAATGTTTGCACGATATGGAGCACCGAAAATTCTCCGAACAGACAACGGACCGCAATTCGCCTCACGCGAATTCGCAGTGTTTCTGAAGGAATGGGGAGTGACCCAATCAACGTCAAGCCCGTACTACCCACAGAGCAACGGGGAGGCCGAGAGGACAGTCCAAACGGCTAAGCAACTCCTTGGGAAATCGACAGACATCCACAAGGCACTGCTGGCCCAGCGTGCGACCCCGGGAATCGAAGGTTACGCGCCAGCGGAGTTATTCATGGGACGAAGACTGCGCACAAACGTGCCAGTAAAACCAGAATCTCTCCAACCTCGCTGGGACACCACTGACTTTCGCTCCAGAAATGCCTTATACAAGGAGAAGATGCGCCAACACTATGACGAGCGCCGCAGAACACGTGAGCTCGACACCATTCCACCTGGAACTGCAGTCAGAATTCTGACGGGAGCAGCGTCTTACGGCCACATTCTAGGGCCAGCGCCTCAACCCCGTTCCTACGTGGTGCAGACGACGACCGGCACTACACGGCGAACAAGAGGACACCTGCAACCGGCCGTGGCACCTACCGTCACAAGGAGTGGACGTATGAGTCGTCCACCTGACCGCTTTGGGGAAGTGTGAGTGTTGTTCTTCCAAAGTGGGGGAGGTGTCGGGATATCATCATCATCGCCACCGCCGTCATCATCATCGCCACCGCCGCCGGGTGACCCTGGACTCTGCCCGCCGCTTCCGCGCGCGGACCCTCTCTCCACCAGATCGCGACCAGACACGGCACGACTCACACCTACCTGTATTGCTATGCTACAATAAACCTACCCAGTTCGATTAGTCTTATCTCGACCACGACAGTGATCATGCCGCACTTCTGCTTCCCCCGGAGAAGAGTCGAAATGAAATAGCGGCAGCGTTGGGATCAGTGAAATGGGAATGGAATTAGATGCATTCTGCCCGAAATGGAGAGGGAATGGAATTGTGTCGGTTATTAGGTCAGCTATGCCTATGTTCAGCTAATGGTGACGACTTGCTGGAGCATCACTAGAGCACGGTCAAAGTCGCTCTTGAAACAGCATCATTACACTCAAAGTGACTGGCGGTTTGATTGTCTGACAGGCTCGTGCTCTTTCGAGAATGAAAGTGGCGCCTTTAGTAAAGCAGCTAAACTGAAACGTCGTAAACGGACAAGATGACATACGTGAATCCGCGAGATTCTACAAAGCAACTGTCGTGAGCATACGTGAGTAAAGCACCGGACATATTCTTTCTTTCTTTCCTTCTTTCTTGTGTCCAACTTTGTCCCTGCCGGCGTGGGCATTGTGTGGACTTCTTGTGTGGACTAGTATACCCGGCTGGGACTATGTCCCAGCCGGATATACTATCCGGCATAGCCAAAGTCACGCCGCCCGTCTTTTTCGGCTGCGTATTTTCGGCACCGACTTGATGTCCAGGTTGGCGTGGCCAATGACGCCACGGACGTCAAGATAACAGCTTTTATTTTGACGTGTTGGTTATTTTGACGTCAACAACACGTTTTCGTTGGATGCCGCTGACGGCATTTTGAAATGTAGGTCGCTCGGCGTGTGTGTGGCCGGGCGCTCGGCGGCTCGACGGTGACCGCGCTGATGCGTGTTGTCGACGTTGCCTGAATGTACTCGTCGCGTTCTCAGGATCATCGAAATAAGCGTTCTCCATTTTCAAACTTAGCCCAGTGCCATCCGTCACTCCTGTTGCAAATGAAGATTACGTGTATCGGAGGCGACAGAGCCTAGTCGCAGTAATTTTGTACGCATTTTTCTGGAGCTGTACTTGTGTGTAATACCACGGATTATCACCCTTGCATTAGAATACTTGCGAAGGCCGTGCAAGCGACGAGCGAGTGGCCTTGACTGTCATGACGGCACCCGTTGCAGGACCTCGTGCCGCGTGATACAAAGCAACTAGCTCGCGCTTTTAGCACCGTCGTCGACAACATTCTTTTTTTTAGTGTTAATCGTAAAAAAATAAATGTCCTAAATACAGTCAAACCTCGACCTAACGAAGTAGGTAAAATTCCGAATTTACTTCGTTACAGTGAAATTTCGCAACATAGAAATTCGGGGCTAACGTTAAAGAAAGTTTCCACAAATGTTTCTCGGGTGCATGAAACTCACCGAGGAGGCCTTTATTTCGGTTGAAAGTAGTCCGTCACCTTTATCTGGACCACTATTGGCATTACTATTGGCATCACGCGACGTTCGCATAGCCAGACGGCCTGCATCGCGTCTTCGTCTTGCTCTGTGCTCGCTAACCGCCTCAAGACATCGATTTTGTCCACGACTTCGCGGTTCTACTGGGCACATCGCAGGTGTCTTGCCTATCAGGCTCGATGTCGTCCCCGTCTTCAGGGTTCCCACGAACATCGCTAGCTATTCACCTCGGTGGTCATTTCCTCCGTTGCAATGACAGCAGCGGCGGCTTATAGAAAGTTGTCGAGGTCGACGTTGTCGGGGGCGGTTCCATCGCCTTCAAAGCTCCATCACCTAAGACAACGAGAAACGCACGCTTTTAGTTAGGCCACTGCGGATCGAACCCATGACCGCTTGCGTATGAGGCAGACATCTTAACTGCTAAGCTACGGTGAGCTACGGAAATCTCGTTTTGACAATTCGTTTTATGCGATACTTTCGGACGGCACTTAACGCGGAGTACCGACGTTGGATACCGTCAGACGGCACTTGAACGCTCTGCAAAAGTGCCGTCGGACGGTAATGGCGTCTGGTGGCGTACTGTAGTGAGAGAGAGAGAGACACACACACACACACACACACACACACACACACACACACACACACACACACACACACACACACACACACACGAGAGAGAGAGAGAGAGAGAGAGAGAGAGAGAGAGAGAGAGAGAGAGAGAGAGAGAGAGAGAGAGAAGAGAGAGAGAGAGAGAGAGAGAGAGAGAGAGAGCACACACACACACACACACACACAC
>JAZHYW010020570.1:0-45649 GCA_037355805.1 Ixodes ricinus
GCGTCATCACAAAGAGCGTTGTCGTTGGAGGTTCAAGCTATCACGTTTACGTTGGCGCTTGGGTTTTCGCCTTCAAGTCGTCTTAGGGATAACACTAAGAGACTCTGTGTTGTATTTTTTTTGATAACGCTGTAATTTGTTTTGTACCCTTTGATCAATTCTCTGTGGCTCCTAAACTTTCATTTGTTATTTTCAGATTTGAACACGTTCGCATGCACAAACACCTTCCTAAATATCATATGGATAGCGCTTGTTTTCTTTCTCAAGTCAAGAAGCACAATCTTCTACTCTTTGCTCCGGATTCTAAAATGCAATTCTCACACGCCAAAATACTGCATCGTGTTGAACACATGTGGCCGATTCAAACATTTACGTCAAGTGTTTTGGCTATGGCTGTCATTTGTGGCTTCGACCCCACGTACACGCACTTACGACAATCGCAGGTGACTTCCAAGGAAAATGGCAGTCGGTACCGCGAGAGCAGCTTTTCCACCTCCATCAACTATTTTTGCTATGGCTGCAAAACGTCCGTCGCATTGTGGTTCTCTGCAAAGCAATAAGCAGACAGGCGACCTTTGATAGACACAAGCTTTATTATTCTTTTTTTTTACTATTCAATTATCAGACATGCAGGACAAAACAGAAAAAAAAAACAGAGCTTCTGTCCTGGGACAAGGTCGCTATAAAGCCTACGCGATCTGACCGCGACTAAAAATCTCATCACATTCGTCTGCTGCAATAAAAAAAGCAAAACGTCATTCTCGCCAAGAAACAACAACAATGTGATATGTCTTTGAAGGAACACGAATCGAGTAAACGTTCAGAAAATCTAGGCATCAGCCGTTCGACGAAATGTCGGCACTCCGTGAAAATTTTCGCTTTTCAGACAGAGAAACACACTCAAACACGCAAACACTAATAGTACGCCCAAGGAATAACTCTAACATCAGCACATTCATGAACGCAAAAAGCCTGCGACGTTCCAGGCCGTAGACGCTCTAAAAGCACCTGCATAGATGATGTAAAATTACACGAAGACAAACGTTTCTGCCATTCTGAAGACACGGTATGATGCCACTGCCTCTATTAGGATAGTTTTTTTTTTTCATGTTACTTCTAAGTTTACCATCGCTACTCGCGACCAGAGTGTCAGCACAACCCCAGAACAGCTCGTCAAACGGAAAATGAATTCTCAATATGGAAATTAAGGGGACAATTCAGACTCCAACCTCCGGCGCCATGCATGTTGAATGATTACACATTCGCATGCAATCGCGACCAGCATGCAATGACCCCATGCAGGAATCAGACTATCTAGTCGAAAGGTGCGAGCACCTCTCTCTTTTTATTCCGCGAGGTCCGAGGCTATCTGTGGAGCACACTTCTTATCGTCTTCTCTGTATTTCGTGTACCGTCCATGGCGCCTACGCAGGCTGAGAAAACCACTAGGAGAAACTCCACAGCCCAGTGCAGTCGGGCAACACAGACGTACTCTCAAAACTATGAACACGGACTGTAAATCTTATGATTCGAGGCTGCCGCTGGGAAGGTGCGTACAGGAGGTTTATGTATGGCAGCGTGAGAACAACAATAAAGAGATCAAATGTTCAATCTACGCGAGCTTACAAAAATAACTTATGTGAAACTCGAACAAGGAAGGAGTGAACCTCTGTTTACTCAATAGTTTTTCTATTTTTGTACAATGTGTACATTGGGTGCGCAAGTACCATGCGTGTGTTTCAAAAAACAACCACGACTTTGTCGCAACGACGCTCTATAAAAAGGTTGTTTTCACAGTGCACCAACGTGCACTTGTAACGAACATACATTCGCAGATGGAGCTACCATTCTGGAAGACATACAATAGACATGTGACCAAATGTCGCGTCTAAGGTTTATATTATTAATGATTTTTTTCCTTCAAGTTTTTCAGACTCTTTTCCATGCGTTAAAATTAAGGTTAAAAATGACGTTGAAGCAAATGTTCGAAAATGTAAATCGCCAAAGACGTTTGGGGGAAGTAACATGACAAGGTTTCGCGACACTGCTCAGCCACTGTGGGAGTGTAAGGGGTCTGAAGAGGTTTAAAAGCACATCTAACAAAATATTACACGCCCCTGTGTTCGTAGGCTTTCAGACTGAAAGTCCAAAGAAATACACCGGACACTCTCCGATGGACGTCGCCTCTACTAACATTGAATATAAAGCCCATGGTTATTTGCTCCTCACGTATACAGATGAATTACAAAATAGATTTCATGAATATTTCCAGCAGAGAATTGGATACCTGGTACATTGCGATGTTGTTCGCACATGAATGGTCCCTGCATAAAATGTGGAAGATTAAGTAGCAAATATTTGACCTTTTCCATCGGATTTCGCGTCCTTTCTTTGAGATGAACGAAAAGGTAAAGGAAACGTAAGACATAATGAATACATGTTCTTTCCACAACACCTCCACACTGAGCGATAAATGTTCAGCTCACTAAACAGAACAAGCACCGACAAGATTATTCCAAAGCACCAGAGCGAGAAATAAAGGTCTAACGTCGTTAAGACTGAGCACTGCCTCCGGAACGGGCATAGCTTCGTTCGCTCGACGGTATGCGGTCTTGAATTTGCTCAGTGACTCAGACCTCGTGTAGAGTCCGGTCTCAGCTCCACGACTCAAGGTGTCCTTGATGTCATTCCAGGTACACAGAGGATCGCCTTATTTCGGGTCCTGTGAGGTGTGTCAGCACAAGATCAAGAGCTTCGACGTAACCTATTCCAAGAAGTCTCGTCTGAGAGCCTCGAAGTGCTCTGGGCGTGCTATGGAAATTAAGAATGTGTCTCTTTTGGGGTTTTTAATCTTTATAGCCTTCGAATCGTCTCCACCGTCACCATTTATGAAGCACTGTAAACCTTCATGGACGAAATTTTTGAATTCATCGACCTCGTGGAAGCTCTCGTAGTCGATTGCGAGACGCCCATTGTGATTGAGAAAACAAATACGATAGTTTTCCGCATGATATCGACTAAAGAGACGAACTTTAGAGGCTCGCTCTGGAACGGCAAAGAAGTAAGAAGTGATGTGACCCGACCTTTGAAAATTGTGGACATAATGTAAAGCGTCAACATGATAAGACAAACAACGAGTCGGCACGACTGAGTCCCAAGAAGAACGCTGTGCAAATGAACACCTTGTTGGAGAAGCGATGCCAAAATAGGGGATAAAAAAGTGAACATATCCTGCGTGTTCTTGCATAAAATCTTGTTGATCAAGAGAATGGTCAGGACAAAAAACACAATGGAGATCAGCAGCCCGATCCATACTTCCCATGAAAACGGCAACACGAGAACAGTTTCTTTCAAAACTCGTTCCGGCCTTGGAACCAGAAAAGAAAAACCAACAAGTGTGATGCGCTGTACAACCTCAGTGTCCTTATAATCTTCCGCGGGGTTCATCCCAAGTGCTATTACATAACTCGATAATTTCTCACGCGGTGTAAAGTCAAAGCTGCGGACTTGGAGATGCGATAAGCGATGTTTCAGTAGCTCAATCGTAACTTCGACGGTTGGGTGATCAACATAATCATCTCTGTCGAAAAATACAGTTATTTTACTTCCATTAAGAGGCAGCTGTTTTGGGAGAGATGCACGTACAAATTTGTCACATCTACTGCACGTTCTTTGAGAGTGAGTACGACATGAGCTTAATTTACCGCAAAGAGCCACATTTTTTAGATCGTTGAGCATGGTTTCCAAAGTCTGAACTCGGAACTCGTCTTGAATGTGTGCACTGCCATTAGACAGCGTTATTTTGAAATGTCCACTGGCCCTATAAAACTGTTGCATAAGCGGAATGTTCCCGTATGAACCAAGCAAGCTTGGCGGCAACGTCACTCCTTCAGCAATTAATAGCGCTGTCATGTAATAATTGTCTTTTGTGATTTCAACAGAATAATCCAAACGAAAATCGTTAGTACATACAAAATTTAAGATTCTAACGTAACTTTGTCTAAAGGCGTTGCAAATTCTACCAAAACATGAGAAAACCTGAACCCTCCCGTCTGTCCAGAGTGTCACAGCATATAAGAAAGATTTCAAAAATGTCCTGATCATCGTCGCGTCTTGTACGAAGCATTGCGGCTGCACAAATATGTCCAGGGGCCTGTTTTCTGGGTTGAATGATGACAAGAACTGGTCGAATAATTTCGATGAAATGAAGGATTTCAAGGTCAACACCTCATGCGGCTTGCCTGCGCCAACTCCTCTTGGCAGTAAAGTTGCTGCGATGACCGTCACCAGGAAAACCGCCTGTGGTTTAGCACTCCGGGTGAATCGGATAGAACATTCCAGAGCTAACATGACTCTCAGAGATGAACTATGGCGTCTTTAGACTGCCACCTACATTCACAACGTCTGAGGGTATTTAAAATACATTTTTAGTGTTCCCGTCTACGACCACCCATCTCACTGAGATTCGGGTCAGAGCAGATATTCGTAGACGACACTTCGCCGCTCCGTGTACCCTCTTACGACTAATTTGAATTATTGAGTTGTTTGGTTCGCCTTTTCCTTCCAGACGGTCGATCCAATATGTTGCTCTCGCTGTAAGTTGGGCGTTTGTTTTTCTTTAAAAATAACAGTTTCCACCTAGGTTCGACTTTAAAATCAATGGTGCTTCAGAACCGCGCTTGCGTTGCCATGGTTATTTTAGATGTCCGCATTAATTAGATTACCAGCAGGTGCACAAAATATAGGATCGTACCTGACAACGCTATCCCGAATGTAGAAGCGGTGAGTGATGACAAGCCGCAACTTAGAAGCTACATGAAAACGTTAGGAATCTTTCTTTTTCATATATTTTCTGGCTATGCATTTCTCCTGTTCTGACAATATGCACAAGCGTGTCTGTCTCTAAGCTTCTTTTTTTATTGAACATTTATCATTTTTATGTCTTTCTTTCTTTCTTCTTTTTTTTTTTTTAGGGGGGGGGGGCTTAGCAGCAGAGTTGTGTAGCTGCCATAAGTAAAGGGACACTGACACCCCCCAAAAAAAATGTTTCATTTTTTGCTGTCGGAGGATTACCCAATTAATATTTTGCAACAGAGTAGCGTATTTTTTCCAATAAAGCCAAAAGACGCAACTGCTCAAAACCGAAACCGAAACCCGCGCACGGAGGTCGGAGAAGTGGAGAGGAGAGTGTGAGTGGCGGAAGTCACGTGGCTACACCCGGCCGTGAGCTTTTTTTTTTTTCCCTCTGTGTAGCAGATGACATGCGGCGTACCGGGAACCGTTTGCCGTGCGAATTTTTTGCAGTAATGTTTGTTCCGTTCGCTGTTATGTCTGTCGATGCTGGAAAAAGCGATTGAGAAACTTCATCGTGACGTCGCCGGTGGGAGGAGCCAAATCTCAATCGGCGGCGAACTCAACTGGTAGGGAACTTCATCGCGGCGTGTTGATGACGTCGACGAAGAGCGGCGATGGAGTTGTAACTTCATCGGGATTTGTACCAGGGACTCAAACCGTAACCGTAACCGAAACCGAAAACCGTTTAGGAACGAAATTTTTTCAGTAACCGTAACCGGAACGAAACCGTTATTCGAAATGTATAAAACCGTAACCGTAACCGTAACCGTAAATTATTTACCGGTAACCGGTTTTAACCGATATTAACCGAAAAATAAAAATATTAGTTTTTCTCAAGTATGACCCTGAGGAGGGATCTTGAAATGTCGTGGCCATTTGACAGAGTTACTCCCAGCGAGTGGTGCATCTGGTAAGACATTAGGGAGTTTTAGCAAGTCGTTTCTCAAGCACACGGTTCCGAAATCACGAACGGTACAGCTGGACCGTTCCGTGAAAACCGTACGTGAAATTTGACATACTTTAGCGAATCGTGAAAGTTGCGCGACCGTGTAAACGATGATGCTGATAGGGCTTAACGGTGGCGCCATCTTCTAGTGAGCATGTGAAACATTCTGCAACGTGTAAATCCGTGGCGGACACCGTGGTGGCGGGTGGCGGCTCGTGTTTCCGGCGTGCGACTGATGTAAACAAGACGGCCGATGCAACATTTGCCGGTCGGAATTTCAAGAACTGCGAAGCTAGATGGAGTAAAAAGTATCTAAACGACCGTAAAGGTATGTGGTGTGCCTCCGTCATCCTGAACTTGAACGATCGTTCACGTTGTGTGCCGTCGAACCAAATCATTTCGTCTGCTCGCGGTCGCCACGGCAGCTAGTCTGCCCGCAGATCGCAAAAATTTACTAGCATGCGTTGTTTACAGCATTCACGATCGCTTACCATTGCGAGCAGATCCTCGAAATGATTTGGTTCAACCTCTCAAATGAAGCAGACTAACAGGACGGCAAATCTCCTCCCGCTGTCCTAAGCCTAACGCTCGGCTGGGTCGGCGAAGGCAGTCGCCGAACCGACCGCCATCTTTGTTTTTACCCGAGTCGTGAACGGTGCTGGCTGCGTTCCGGTGACGACTCCAGCGGCTGGAATGGGAGAAACGAACGAGAAGAGCCTCCCGACGTCCCGAACGACTCGCGCGCGCATGCGCAGTGGCGTCGCCGATGCGTTGGAGGGCGAACCGTTCGTGTGGAAACGACCTGCTAAAACTCCCTATTTCCTTTGAATCTAACCTTAGAATAAACAATACTTAGTTGAAATCAGTGGTGGAGCTTATAATAAAAAAGTCTCTATTTCTAAATTTTCCACACTCCTACATCGCTACATGTATTCAGTATGTCGCCTTCAGGGTATTAACTAATAAGTTAGAATTCTCAGATGTCCAGCCAACTCGGTTCTATCAAAACCACCGATGTTCCTAACATGCAGTAGCCAGTATGAAGAAACGAGGTAAATTGATCATCATGCAGAGCTGGCGGAAAAGAAAACCTGGTATTCATTTAATCTGAAACATATCGCGAGTGGCAATTTCGAAAGAACACAGAAAAAAAAATGTCAGAGGCTTTACATTGACGTTTTATATGATATTTATTTATATGATATATATATATATATATATATATATATATATATATATATATATATATATATATATATATATATATATATATATATATATATATATATATATATATATATATATATATATATATATATATGCATGGGATGAGAGCGGCGGAAGGAACGAGAAGGGTTTCTGAGTTCTTTTCTTTTCCTTCTCGTGGCGAGACCCTTTTTCGAACCGAGTGGCAGCCGCCGGTATTGCCACGCATCTCAGCATGACAAGAGAAAAAGCCATGTAAAAGGATGCCTCGTCTACGAACGCGCCAACCCCCTTGGCCGCCAATGACGAAGCCGCCCTCGTCCAACAGACAGGGGATGCCATTTCTGCCTCTTTCGCCTCAAGCTTGAAAGCTGCCCCCTTCCAATCGTCGATGCCAAGGCCGAACTCGCCCACACGGCCAGCAGTCTCAGCAGTCCCTGTCGCAGAACTCTGAACGCGAGCTATTCGAACGTCAGCACGGTGAGCTCGAACATCCACAGACGCGCCAAGAGATCGCATCCAGCATCGCTGGAGCCCTCCCCTGCTTCCGCCGGAGGTACTCGCGGAAGCAGGGGAGGCTACCGAAATCATTTCTACCAGAGCCACCAATGCGATCCAACTACCTCTGGTAAAGCCCTCACCGCCCATTCCTGGAGCGAGGGTCCGTCAGGCCTACGACATTCTGCGTGACCTCGCCCAGAACACCAGAAGTTTGTCCACGAGATATATCCACGAGATCCGGCATCTCCACCCGTATCGGTTCTACTGGGGTATGCCATGCTCCCCGAACACCAGCACCTCATTTTCGATAGACTGGAACTATTCCACGTCGTCGCGAGAGGGAACTGGAGGGCGGCTATTCTATCCCAGGCGTCCAGGCTCGAGTCTGAGGTGTTCAGAGAGCTCTCCGACCAGCTACCCAACCAGCCTCGACGCGGCTGCCACACATCTCGTGCTCCTGCGAACACCAACTACTGCCCAGGCACGAAGTCTAAGAGGCCCTCTAATGCTAAGTGAGTCCGGCAGCTACCCTGGGTCTTCGAGACCCATCAGTGCCGCCATCGACGGCACGGTCGTCTCCTCGACGCTCCTGGGCGATTTCCCGGTCGAGGACTTTTTCGCCCATCGCATTTTGCGAGGCTGGCGTCTCGGCCGACCTTGCCCGTGCTTAATCTTGGACCGAAGAAAACGACCCGCTGGATCCGGACTTGATGGTCACCGCCGCCGAGCGAATCTTGGGTGGCTCAGCAGGACCGACAGTGTCATCGAGCCCCACGCCGATGACGACTCCTTCGACACCTACGATGGCGAGGAGGAAAACCACACCAACACAGAGGAACACACTACAGACAAGCAAAGCGACGTCGAAGACTCCGAGTCGGACCTGGGTAGCACTGCCTACAAGTCGAAAGCGACGGGACCTCCGCCGCCAGTCCACCTGACCCAGCAGGCACCTCAAGTCGACTGGGCAGTGTTTAGGGAGGCATGTAGTTTTCACGGGCCGCCCGTGAAGCACGAAAGCTTTTTGCTTCTTGGCCCGCCCTTCTCTCCCTGGCCAGGTACCCACGATTGATGCCGCCGTAACCAACATATGTTGGTAGCATCATCGAACGCTCCTCACATGGTCCGTACCTCAGCCCCGTCTTCCTCGTATCCAAGTCAGCCACCGAGTCTCGCTTTCGTTTTAGACTGCGCAGCACTTACTCCCTTACCGCATGGCACCTCAGTTCCGCCTTACTCCCTACCCCAGGCCATCAAAGTAAACCCGTTCCCGCCCCAAGCGCATATGATGAAGCTCGACCTGGCCAGAGGCCTTTTACCATATCACGCTTCATCTCACCTCCTGTAACCTGACCACATTTAGAGTAGGCCGCCGTTACTGCCGTTTTTGCCGTATGCCCTTCGTGATACGCCTGGCGCCGTTTTACATGCAGCTCTTGGCAACAGCCATTGCCAGGGAAATGCGCGCGCGTGGACTCTGGGCTTGGTCTCATGTAGACAACTTCTTGTGCGCCCATCCCGACCCAGAGAAGTTAGCGTCTACGGTGCGCCTCCTCGTGGAGGACTTGCTGTGGTCGGGATTTCGCTTAAACCTAAGCGACACGAGCAGTGCCCACGCGACGCATAGGTTTTCTTGGGTTCAGGCTCGACACAGCCGATGACACCATTTCGCACACGCCAGAACGGCTCCGAGCCATTCCTCGTGTCTTTCGCTCGCTGGAGCGCCCGCTTCCCCGCAAGGCGCTCCAGGGGGCGGCGGGCTACTTGGCATTTTACTTTTCTTTCTATGGCTCTGGGTTTTTTTCTTCTTCATCCCCTGTTTGACAAAGTTTGAGACCAAATTCCTCTTTCACTCAACTAACTTCCTTTCTTCTGCGTGTTTGGCCGACTTTGCCGCACTGCCAACCGCTCCCCTTTTCCCCGCTACCCAACAGCTCATGGGCAGATGCCTCCGGAGTCGGTTACGGCATAGATGTTGGGGACTGTGCGCAGACAATCATTGCCCCTCTCCCGAGGCCAATAGATACATACCTCCGGAAAGGACTCGCCGTGTTGTGGTGCGCGTGTATTGCCGAGAAAGGGACTCTTTTACCCACGGAGATCAGAGCATTGGCTCTCGCTCTGCGCCGCGGCCATGGACGAGCTTTGCCATGGGCTATTGCCATTGCCATTTTTCTTCATATTTTTATTTATTCAGACTTATTGAAAAACCTCGGGAAGCCCTTCGGACGTTTCTTCCCTCGCCCTCAGCACGAGAAGGAAAAGATGTCTCGCGCCGAGAGCGCGAGGACTCGATGGCCCGCCGGCTCGCCATCGCGTGTCAAGCGCGCAACGGCAGGTCGGCGGGGCTCATGACCGACGGTACCCATTTTATTGGCATATATTTATTAAGAAAAAGAAGAGAGACGGCACTGGCAATAGCCCAAGGCAAAGCTCGTCCATGGCCGCGGTGCAGCGCAAGAGCCAAAGCTGTGTTGTCCGTATGTAGAAGAGTCCCTTTCACGCCAATGCACGTGCACCAGAACACAGCGAGTCCTTCCCAGAGGTATATTGGCCTCGGCAGAGGGGCTATGATTGCCTGCGCACAGACCCCTACAAGTACTCCAAAACCGACTCCGGAGACATCTGCCCATGCGCTGTCGGGTAGCGGGGTAAGGTGGAGTGGTGGGCAGTGCGGCAAAGTCGACCAAACACGCTGAAGAAAGGGAAGTCAATTGAGGGTGAAAGAGGAATTTGGTCTGAAACTGTGTCAAACAGGTGGACGAGGAAGTAAAAATCCAGAGCCATAAAGAGAAGTTTAAAATGCCAAGTAGCCCGCGGCCCGTATAATAAATATAATATAGTATAATATAAGAACACCCGACCGGACATTGGGAGGCCCAGAGTTCAAATCCTAGCTCCGCCGTTTATTTTGGCTTTCGGCGGTTTCGTAAAATATTGATTCATTCGATGAAGTACCGTTCATTGATCTGCATATTTTCAAATTTATATATACATTTATATATATAAGGTACGTCCGGACTTTATTTTAATTTTTTGCGTCCGCACCTTCTTTAATTTTTTCTTATATATAAATGCACCATTTTTCAAGCGTCACAGAATCGGCCAGCGAGAGACGTGCGCTTCGATAACCATAGGCAATCGCTTGGAAATAGCAAACATGACGTAGGTGTAACATGGCACGAAAACGAAGACTAGTGAAAGGAACGAACAACACATAACATATTTTTACAGTTTTCTGTGTTGTTAATGTGTTGTTCGTTCCTCTCTTCAGTCTTCCTTGTTTTGGGCCATTGCATTTACATAATTGTTTGACTTTCACCAACTAGCTCAGCTCTCAATTTTATTAGTTTATTCCACTTAGCAGTATTTTACTAGAGGATGGCTATAGTTCTGCTCCTTCCTTCAGTGTGGGCGAAGACTCGTCTGCATGGATTAGGTTGAAATAAACTATAGCGACCAGAAGGTGCGAACGGTTCTTCCAGCACCCAGTGGGAACTTTCTTAGGGTAGTTTACAAACGCTGCCGAACAACAAATTAGGGATGTTTATTTTCATTTTTATTATATAGAATGCGATGATCCCCGAGTAGCGGGGGTAACATGTATGCTCGGGTATCAAACTATGTAATATAAGTAGATGTAGTGAACAAAGCGTTGGAGCTAGAAACGTGTGCAACTTTTGACCAATTAGAAGTATTAAGACGTTTCTAAATTCCTTGAATTTCACGTTGTTGGATATCTGGGACTACTTTAAACCGTTTATTATAAAACGGCTGTCTTGCATTTCAGTTAGACAAATTATTGGAAAAACCGAAATAAACCGGTTTTTAAAGACGTCTAACCGGTAACCGAAACCGTAAAAAGTAAAACCGTAAAAAACCGAAACGAAACCGTTATCAACAGGAAGCGGTAACCGTAACCGTAACCGAAACGTTATATTTTTCGGTTTGAGTCCCTGATTTGTACCCAGAAAATGTCCCTAGAGGGAATGCGCAACGCCGCATCGGAGGTTCTTGTAAAAGCAACATTTTTAATTTCTGAAAATGTATAATTTGGTACAATCTAAATATAATTACCGGTGTGAAGTTTAGGTCGCATGAATCATGTCCTTTTACGTAAGTGAAACAATTTAGATGATCGCCATGCGTGAGCTGCATCGCGATCGTGATGAATCGTCATGGCCGACGGTGGATGTCGCCCGTAAAGTGCTCTTGTGTGCCTGTACGAAGATTTGCCTCACTTTTGGAATTTTTGCTGTCAAGTCGGGCTTTTTCAAAGGTTGTCACGTGGTGATGGCCACTCGGCCATCACCACGTGATGGCCAGTGGCCATCACCAAGTGTCGTCGTAGAACTCGAGGAGTAGAACAGAATCTGGCCCGCAAAGACACGGAAGAAGGCGCGTGATTTCGAGAAAGGACGCGCCTCGTCCGTCGCCACACGGCATCTCGGCTGCAGTTTTGGTAAGTGCTGGGAATCGCAATAGGCGGTTTTATCGTAGCGTTGCCGTGCGCAGCGAAATTGCTACTGGTAGCTCGCGCTGTAACTTTGAAGCATGCTTTTCAGCGCGCTTAAAGCCTTACCAGCCGTACTGTGGCCACCGCAGAACACGTAACGGTCTGCTAAAAGTTGCTGCTGGTAGTGAGCAGACACCGTCTTGTTTTTGGTCTTATTGACTTTTGCGCGAGTGTGCTGCTTCGTAATGTTTCTTCGAAAGCTCGGATCGTAGCGCTCAAGCTCACGAAGTAATTTCTCTAGACCTGTGCATGAGGCACTCCGATACCTGAATTCTAAGGTGTAGGCAAGGGGCATTACATCAACGCGTAACCAGAACGGCTGTCAATTTTTTGTGCGTTAACATGTGTTTAACTGGATTTTGCAGAACTCATCTGCTGCGACCAAATGTTCTAGTGAGGACCCAGCACAGGTGGCAGCTCCACCACCACCACCAAATGGTAGGTATAAAAAGTCTGGACTCATCTCCATGATACACTGTTTGCACCTATGTCGCGTCATTAACATGTATTATGCACGAGTGCCGTCGGTAGTCTCATGCTGATGGCCACTGATGGTCTGTGGTTGCAGCTTTGAATGAATGAAATTGGGGTTTTTTGGCGCATCAGCAACAAAGGCCATAGTGCGCCAGAACTATGATAAAAGAAATAGAAAGGACAGGTAGATAACAGAGTCAGCTCTCATAAAGCAGCACAAAATTTAGAGACGGTATATAAGGCCAATATCCTTCAAGAACTCATGAACATGTGTATGTGGTATGAGAGGTTCTTCCCCAAGCAAAAGCATCAGATGAAATGGAACATGCTCATGGTAAAACAATGCAAAATGTTTGTGACGTTCACACTCATATTTTGGGCAGACTAAGAGAATATGTAGAATAGTTAGGGGTTCAGAGCAGGAATCACACTCAGGTGCCTCTTCCCCCTTAGAAGATGTCCATGAGTGAGATGCGTATGTCCAATCCGCAATCGACACAAAACAACCTCGTAAAAACGCTCACGATGCCTGCAACTTTTCCATTCAGTTAGAGTGCTTTTGACGGCGTGAAGTTTATTGTGAGTGTCAGTGTCCCATTCCTCTTGCCAGTTCTTAGTAATCTGCCTTCGTAATTTTGCTCTATAATCAGCAGCTGGTATCGCAAAAATGTCAACACTGCGATCAGCCGAAGTTGCGGCAGCCCGATCGGCCTTTTCATTACCTGCTATGCCCATGTGGCTGGGTACCCAGCAGAACTCAATGGCTAGTTTCCGCTCTAGTGCTTTAAGCACTCGTCGGTGTAAATCTGTTACAAGAGGGTTCTTTTTCCTTCCCGCGGATTTAAGGGCTCTTATTGCACTAAGCGAGTCGGAGAAAACTACCGTTTTAAGGAATTTATGCTTCAAAATGTGCTCAACTGCCATTATTAAACCATAGAGCTCGGCTGTGAACACTGTGGCATCTCTATTTATTCTTCGAGCACACTGAATGGACTCCGAAACAAAAGCACATCCGACGTAATCTGCAGTCTTTGTGCCATCTGTAAACAAACTACGGTAATTTTCATAACTGGCATGCATTTCAAGAAATTCTTGTCTTATGACATCTGCAGACACTACTTTCTTGTTATATTTGGTCAAGGAGAGATTGCAGTTTATATCATTGTTCTTCCAAGGGGCCAGTGGTTGCTGGAGTTCAACAAAAGGACCAGGTGCTTCAAAGCTATGTTGTTCAGTCAGTGTTTTTATGCGTAAAGCAAAAGGTTTTGTGATAGATGGTCTATTCTGAAAGGTGCGTTCATATTGTATATTTTGTATGATGGAGTGGACAGGATTGTTTGGCGAAGAGCGAATTCGTAAAGAGTACTGAACACTAAGAAACAGCCTGCGCCTCTCAAGAGACCATTCATTTGCTTCTGCATATAGACTAGGCACCGGTGATGTGCGAAATGCCCCCGTTGCAAGCCGAATACCCTGGTGGTGGATGGGGTCCAACATCTTGAGAGTTGTTGCTTTTGCTGACCCATACACGATACACCCATAGTCCAAAGTTGAGCGTACAACTGCTCTGTAAATGCGCAAAAGACAGACCCGATCTGCACCCCAGGACTTGTGCGAAAGAACTCTCATAATATTGAGCTTTTTCTGGCATCTCAGTCGGAGCGACTTAATATGTGAACCAAAAGTGAGCTTTTTATCAAAGGTGACGCCGAGAAACCTATGTTCGGCTCTAACTGGCAGCACTGCCCCTGCCAAATGCAGCGAGGGGTCCGGAAATAGGCCTCTTCTCTGGGAAAAACAGACAACAACAGTCTTTTCTGTCGAAAACTTGAACCCGTTTTGATCAGCCCACTTCGTCATTCTATTGATAGTCATCTGCAATTGGCGCTCGCAGATGGAGAGATTGCAAGACGCAAACGAGATCTGCACGTCGTCGACATATAACGAGTGCATAACATTTGGTGGTATCACCTGTGACAGAGAATTGATTTTCAAGAGAAATAATGTCACACTGAGAACACAGCCCTGGGGGACACCATTCTCCTGAACAAAAGGAGCAGAAAGTGTAGTTCCTAAACGCACTTGGAAGGTTCTATCTTTTAAAAAGTTGGCAATGCAGTTGAACATTCTTCCCCGTATACCAACATGCACGAGATCCTGTAAAATGCCATACCGCCATGTGGTATCGTAAGCTTTTTCAAGATCAAAAAACACAGAAAGGTAAAACTGTCTGTTAACAAAAGCTTCTCTGATACCAGTTTCAAGGCGGACAAGGTGATCAGTTGTAGACCTTGAAGCACGAAAACCACATTGAAAACGACTTAAAAGACTGTTGCTTTCTAAAATAAAAATGAGCCTGTTGTTTACAAGTCTCTCAAAAGTCTTTCCCAGACAACTAGTCAACGCAATAGGGCGGTAACTAGAGGCATTAGATCTGTCTTTTCCTGGTTTTAAAAAAGGGACTATAATGGCTTTTTTCCACTCATTGGGTAGCTGCCCTTCTTTCCATACGCGATTAAAAAATTTAAGAAGAAAATCTAACGATGATTCAGCGAGATGGGTTAGCATGCTGTAATGAACTCTATCGGAACCTGGGGCTGAAGGCTTTGATGATGCAAGAGCATAACGTAGCTCAGCAAGTGTAAAAAGTTGGTTGTACTCTTCATTGTTGCTGCCAGCAGTAACAAGCCTAACCTTCTCTGCCTTTGCCTTGTGACTTAAGAAGTTAGTGCTGTAATTTCCACATCCTGATATACTTTGAAAATGCCTGCCCAGAATGTTAGCCTGCTCTTCCAGCGAGGAGGGGGTATCACCGTCTGGTGACGAAATTAAGGGAATTGAATACTGACGGTAGTCCCCGTCTATTTTCCTGACCCTGTCCCAGACGACCTTGGCACGTGTGGAACTATTGATGGAGGAGGTATAGCCAATCCAGGACTTCTTTTTGCCCGCTTTCGGACATAGCGTGCGAAAGCACGCTTCTGCTTAAAAGACAAGACATTTAGAGCTGTTGGATATCGACGCAGAATTCCCCAGAATTTATTTTGTGTTTTCTTTGCTTCACGACACTCATCGTTCCACCAAGGCTTAGGATGTTTAGGCAAATAGCCTGTCGTTTGGGAAATTGAAACCCGCGCTGCCTCTATTAAGATTGTTGTGATGTGGTCATTTACTTCATCAACAGAAAGCGTGTCAAGGAGGTCATCGGAGAACACAGCAGTCTTTTGAAAAAGCTCCCAGTTTGCGGTTTCTAGCCTCCACCGGGGGGGACGCGACGGCAATCTTGGCAGGAGTTGCGTTGGGGCCAGGTAAACTGGGAAATGGTCACTGCCATATGGGTTATCAATCACATTCCACTGAAAGAAGGTAAATATATCCGGGGAACAAATGGAAAGATCAATGCAGGAAAAAGATTGGTGAGATGAGCTGAAATATGTTGGTTCACCAGTGTTAAGTACACAGAGTTCCCTTGATGAGACGAAACGTTCAACCACTTTTCCCCGACTGTCAAACCGTTGACTCCCCCAAAGTGGGTTGTGTGCATTAAAATCCCCAAGTATAAAAAAGGGTTCTGGCAATTGATCAGCCAACTGTTCAAGATCTCCTGCTGATAAAGCAAATGAAGGTGGTATGTACAATGAGCAAACAGTAACCAACCGATCAAGTAAAATACGTGCTGCAACAGCCTCTAGAGGGGTGGCTAGAGTTACTTCACAGGCTGCGACATCACTCCTCACAACAATGGCAACTCCTCCTGAAGAGCAAGAAGAGGTTAAACGGTCCTTTCTGAAAAGTTGAAATGACTTTAAAAAATTGGTATTTGATGGTTTTAAGTTTGTTTCCTGAAGGCAGAGTGCTACTGGCTCATGTTTTTGAAGGAGAAAATTTACATCATCTAGATTGTGAAAAAGCCCTCTGCAATTCCATTGCATAAGGCCCCTGGCCATAAAAACCAAAAACAAGAGGATTGTGAATTATGGGCCAGTGATTCTGTTTATCGTCTTTTTTAGATCACTTCTCTTGGGTGGGTTTTGAGGCCCCCTTGAGAGGAGGCACCTTCCGTCTGTGACGGGGTAACCTCCATTTCCTCTACTGATGCCTCCGAGCCTTTCGTACGGCTCGGTGCATGTCCACCTTTCTTTGGTGGGTTCTGCGACCCACCCCGAGAGGAGGTACTCTCCGTCTGCGACGGGGTGGCCTCCATCTCCTCTATTGGTGCACCAGAGCCTTTACTATGGCTCGGTGCAGCAGCTACCTGTGCAGCAGAGATGGAACGCCCAGGGAGTTGGAGTCTCAACCTGGGACCTGGGGACTTCAGTGGTTGCGCAAGGTCCGAGAAGGACACTTGCGTTCCCACAGTTGCCGTAGGCGGTGCAGGTCCCCTGCGCACCGCCTCGACAAACGAGCCTCTCTGAAACCCAGAGAGGCGTCGCTTCGCTTCGGGGTAGGAAATACCCTCTGTCACTTTCAAGGTTAGAATTTCTTTTTCTTTCTTGAAATGATCACAAGCTCTGGAATATGCCGGGTGATTCCCTTTACAGTTGACACACTTGGGATCTTCGTGGCAATCATCAGCGGTATGCTCGCTGCGCCCACATTTAGCACATGTCTCACGACCACGGCAGGAACGCGAGCCGTGCCCAAACCGCTGGCAACGGAAGCAGCGGATAGGGTTTGGCACATAAGGGCGGACCCTGCAGTTTAAATATCCTGCTTTGACAGAGGATGGTATGCTGTTTAGTTCAAAGGTGAGGATGATGTGCTTTGTAGGGATTTCCTTTCCATCCCTTCGGATGGTGATACGTTTGGCAGCGACAACGGCCTGACCATGCATACCTTCAAGAATTTCTTCCACGGGACAGTCCATCAGGTCGTCCTCCGAAATAACACCACGAACGGTGTTCAGTGTCCGGTGAGCAGAAACCGTTACCTTTGTTTCCTGGATATGGTTAAGGCAGTGCAAAGCCGCTGCCTGGTTTTTTTCGAATACTTCTACTAAGAGGTCACCAGTAAACATCTTTTTGCAGTTGAACTTTTCCCCTAACAGACCTTTCAGCACCTTTGCAACAAGGAAAGGTGACATCTTAGACAGTGGCTTGGATGCGTCTTCAGCATGAACTACAAAAAATTTGGTGATATAGTCATTGTTGCTTCGTGACTCCAAAAGAGGGAAATTTTCTTCGTTGCGGACCCTTTTCAGGGACCGATCAGAGGTTTTGTTTTGCTTGGTACCCATACAGATGGGAAGGAAAGTTCAGTGCCCGGGTGCACCGCCCACCACGGAGCCCAACAAGGGGTAGGTAATGTGCCATAGCAAGAAGGGCTTGGCTGACACAATTACACTACCAGTGCTGCCCGGGCACTATACCCTAGTGTGGTTGCAGGGACAGGTCCTGTTTCCACTCAAGGTTGGCCCTTGCCGCCTAAGAAGGTGAAAAAGGAAGGAAGAGAGTGTAGGAGAAAAGAGAAAGAGGTGGGAGGAAAAGTGAAAGAAGGAAGAAGAGGGTAGAAGAGGCGACTGACTGAATCATCCTGGTCGGGCCAAGCCAGGACACCCGTCTACGAGAAGCAGGGGCCGAAGCGGTGTATTGCCTCGCCCGGGGGCCCCGAAGGGTCCAAACATACCCCGGGCTCAGCTCAACCACCAGGGTCCCCTTTTCCCCGGACACGGGTTAAGCCACGCACAGCCAGGCGTGGGTGGGTAAACCCACATAGCTCGGGGTTCGCGGTGGCGCTACTCACCAAGCACCTACCAAGGCAGGTGCCCCCTGCGTGCGGGTATGGTGGCCCACGTGGCTGGGGTCCGTGGTGGCGCTACTCACCAAGCACCTAACACCGAAGGTGTAGGCGCCCCCTGCGGGGAGTTGCAGCTTTGCTACACTGTGATCATGGTGAACTGTGCTGGCTCCAGTGGCCCAAAGTGACAGTTTTTGTGCCAATCTCAGCAATTACATAAAACTGTGACCACTATCTGCACCGTGCATAACTACGAGGAAGGTCGAGGAAGCTGTCATAAACATTATTGTGCCTGGTCGGTAGCTCCCAAGGTGGCCGTAGGCCCAACAGTGTTTCTAGCAAGGTGACACCTTAGCGAGACTCCGAAAAACTTAGGTGTGCCCATGGTGCAGAGGCAATTCCCACATGGCCACATGGTTACTCGAGTTTTGCGTCGAACAAGACAGCAGAAAAATAGATGAGACTAAGTGTGTGTTTGCAAAAAAGCTGTGGCTTTGGTTATCCGTTTCCCGACAGTGGCCTGCTTGCACCAAACAATCCCGGCAACACTACAGCTACCCACCACTCTGAAATTGACACAGAAATGACACTAAGACAAAACTGGCTCACCAATTCCAAAATTGACATCTGCTATTTATATGGAAGGTTCAAAGGGGTGTGGGAACAGGAACGCACCTAGCTGGGAATTGCCTATCGAACTCAGCAAAATATTCGTCATGCACTTTTGCATATTTCTCTTAATTTTTTGCACTTGGGCATTCAAGTTCTCCACCTTTGGCTAGAGATCACAATCTGTAATAGTCCAGTTAAGAGTAAGTAGCAGATGGTTATTGTCAGCACACAGGGCAATATTTTCTGCATACTGAACTGGACAAATACGGGCAAACTTTGTCGTGATCACTTGACGGTTTAAACTTCTGCCTAGGCCTAGCCCAAGTTCCTGCACTAGCACATATTGCCACGCGCGTCTCCGAGCAGGCGCGCTTGGCGGAGTGATTGTCGAGCTTGCCTCCCTTGCAAAGGTCCGAGGTTTGATGCCTGGCCGTGCATGCACCTTTTGTTAATGCCCCACACCTCCACCAAAATGTCACGAATGACAGATGATGAGGTGATGAATGAACAAAAACGAAACATTTAATTTGGTGAACTTGTGCCAAGACAAAAATACAAAGAGGTAGCTTTGCAGGCATCAAGGCAGAGTAGCACGATCGAGCGTAAGAGCGAGACTCCGTATCGCCTCACCCTCATATACGTGGGTATCTGGGACAATCGGCGTGGAAGGTTCGGCGCATGTAACATTTGAACTTCGAACAAGCAAGAGGGTTCTTGAATTCACCAGAATGCCACATTTACAGAAACAACAAAAAGGTGCCTGCACGGCCAGGCATCGTACCTCGGACCTTTGCAAGGCAAACAAGCACGGCAATCACTCCGCCACAAGCGCGCCTGCTCAGACGCACGTGGCAATAGGAGCAGCCTCTGCCATTAACTGCATCTGACATGTACAAAGTGGTGGCCACCACCACGGTGCCTACTGACATGACATCACACGCAAACCATGTATGCGTGCTACTGATACTGTGTCATGTTGTCAGCCGTGCACCAGTCATCAGGTGAACTGCCACCCTGGATGGTGAGGGCCCGAACTGCCCCCAACTGCACTGTTTAGGACCTCTCGCCCACTCAGCAGGAGCAGCTGGTTGCATTGCACATGCTGCTGGAGTGCAACATGAATTCCCTAGCTTTAGAGAAGTGCAGTCAAGGTCCAAAATTGGCATTCAAGCATTGTGTAGAGAACCGTGGAAAGAAAACCTGCATGATATGGCAATAATAAGTTATTTTAGGCCGAGTTTCTTCATCCTTGCTTTATTCAGTTACATCCAGAGCAGCTCGTGCTCACATCCTTTGTTGCTGGCTCAACACAATGTGGAAGAGCTGGACTTCCACAGCACCAAGTGCATTGATGGGAACAACAGTTAGCTTGTCATTGGAAATCAGCTATGACAGACAGTTATAGCAGAAAGGAAGGTAAATGCAGCAGTCTTGTGTTTTCCTTCTTTTTCCTTTTCTGACCTTCTGTTGGGTTTCGAAGTGACCGATTTCCACCAGCTTGTCCCTTTCCATTTTTTATGTGATCGACAGAGCAGGCCTGTTTACTGCAAAGTAATTAGATCAAGCTAAATGCACATTGCTGAGGGCTGCTCGTCTCATAGGTTACGATGCTGTACTGGAAAACCCACAGCATGAGTGTGCTGGTCTGAGCACTTCCTTGGTTAGGAAGGTGCTCGCATAAACTAAACGTCTTTCCGAAGTCTCGCATTCTTGCTATTTCCAGTACTGCATGAGAGTTATGAGAGAAGGTTAAAGCAGTGGTATGCCATACACTACTGGGATTATATTGTTCTATGCAATTTCTCTAACATGCTGTTTAAAAATGTGTGTATTTGTAAGCATTAGCCCCTTTTGTGTACTTTGGCTGCAGGCTCTGGTGGGACAAGCAGCTGCACATGCCCAGCAGTCATCTTCACTGACCACACTTGTGCTGCACCTCATGGTGGTGCAGAATTTTCATCTACAATAAAAATGCTCCCTATGCACTATTTTGCTTCTGTCATGATTTCAGTATAGCATGGAAACAAGATTTGCAGAAGTACCTTGGTCATACCCGACAAAATTGTCATACATGGAATAAAATTTTTAGGTCAGCAAATCTCGGTGCAATTGTTTATGTACCGACACTGGTACCGCAACTTCTGATGTCAATGTGAATTTCATATACAAAGAACCAGAAATTTCCCAATTAATGGTGATAAGGTGGCTCCAATCATCCAGATGCCAGCAACCACAGTTAATTCTTCACCTTTTCTTTCTCTATGCTTAGAACAATACACTGTTGGAGCCGGAATGCTTAAGCGCCGTTCACACTCTTGCGACCGACTACGACCGAGAGAGACCAGACCGGTTTTTAGGACCGGATGCGTTACAGCGGAGCTGGTCTTAAGAGATCGCAAGAGGCTTAAAAACCGGTCTGGTCTCTCTCGGTCGCAAGAGTGTGAACGGGCCTTTACACAGTCGATGAGAAACGAGATGCCACCCGTGAGGGGCCCTGCTTTTGTTCTCAGTCGTAATGCTTCGGAGTCTAGCTTATGCGGTTTGCATTTTTGCCAGGTTACCCTTGCCATAAACATTGTGTTACAAAGCTTTTTCAGAAAAAGCAACTTATCACAAACGTATAAAGTTCTAATTTTAGGTGCCATACCAAAAAATCTCTGACATCACATGCTTGGTGAGGTGTTTCTTCAGCCCAGGTACCAGAGCAATAAAAAGAAATATACTTGTTATGTCTATCTTTTTCTAACCATAACAGAATTTTCTGAAATACCAGACTTGCCTGCTATGGGCTTGGTGTCAGTGGTTTTAATGCATATGAAATTGCTTCAGATCAAGAAAAGTGTCCTCGTATCAAACTGCTCCTTTATCTATAATAGGTAGTCGATAAAAGAACCCAACGAAATTGAATGCCGCTTGTACTGTCTGCTAGGTAGATTGCTCTGCAGTCAAAAGGGACTTGCCGTGTATACTAGATTGGGCAAGTTACAATGTATGACACAAAATTGCAAGCAGATGCACACAAGTATATTTCAGATGTGACGATTCGAAAGACAAAGCTGGTAACAGGCTCGACGGCTGTCAGGCTGCAAGTTTGACGAGGGCGACCCTAGTAAGCAGCACATACTTGGGGTGCAGAGGCAGCCACCTTTATTATTTTCAACGCTGCACAGCTTGTCCTCTGCTGTCAAAGATCACACCGTCCTCGGGATCGAACTCTTGAGGAGCAAGGGGCTCGGGAAGATACTGTTATACGAGCCTGCCTTATGCAGAAAGGCAAATGATGTTGCTGTGCCCAGAACCTTTGCAACCACTGGACCTGCTTTTGAGCATCCTATTCACTGCTCCACAACAGAATCTTAAGCAATGCTTTTTGTTAAGCTTGGCCTTGGGACAGCACAGCATCCATTGAGATTGCGAGGAATTGGTGTGCAACCACGGTTTCAGGGGTTAGTCGCTGTCACCTGCACACAACGGCCTCTGACATTAATGTTTCATAACCTTTTCAGTTGTCCAAAAGCACATCAATGCTAGATAGATGCTTTCTATGCTAATGCAGTCTGTGCTTGGAACTAGCAGCATGGAGGTTTTTATAACATCCCCAAAAGCCTGCAATATAAAGATAACAATAATAATAATTGCAAAAAAAATAATGTGGAGGTATTTACACTTGGCTTATAAACGATACCAAAAATCATCTCTTGCAGAGCAAAGAGGTGCAGCGTGAATATCAGGCAATCAAAATTATGTATCATGATCTGTCCATACAAACAGAGTTTGGCAAGTGTGAAGGAAAAACGGACACAGCGTGCTTAAGCTGAACAATTTCCCGATGTTGGGGCCCTAGACCTTTGGATGAATTATACACATGCAATCACTAGAGTAAGCTTGAATGTGCGCTTAAAACGATCTCGCACGACACTCATCGCGTTGAATGAGGCGCCCGTTTTCTACCGAGAGCTGTCGTGCAAGCACGTTGAGAAAATGTTCACTTCAGACTGTATTAGAAGAACACAGCGTATTGATACGTAAGAGTATTTACCGAGCGCACTGCTGAATTCGCATCGCTGAACTTCTTGGTTGTCGTCTCTCCGTCTTCCTTTCGCGCGAAGTCCACCCACCTTGAACCCCGGGTGATCGATTATCGTCTCTTTAACATCCAACAGAACGCGACTCACAGCGCACCGATGCACGGTGATGTTTTCGCCGCACCAAAATATGCCTCAAGCGACTCAGAAGCTGAGAGCACTTGCTGCTCGGTTGTCAGCAAATGGGCCCCTCGCGACGCCGCCAAAGCTTCCGCGGCAACTGTCAGAGCCAGCGAGTGTCGGTTAGTATTCCCCGACTACGTCGCTGACGAACCTTGAACCGAACACATCAAAAACGTAGCGATAGTCCGTGAAAGACCGCTTGGGCTCGCCCCGTCCGCGAGCGTGAACGTCGCCATCTTCATTGAGTTTGGCAACTCCGGCTGCCTGACAACTACAAAGTTATCTCAATCGCCAAACTGAATCGTGACGACATTTTGACGTCACCGCTAACTTCATTATTTCACCAGCATAGCTCGAACTCCATCGGAATCCGTAGGGAAAAACTCAATCGCAACGTCACATCACGTGACCAAGAGGGCAGCCAATCAGCGACCGATTGAGTTAACTTTATCGTTGAGTTTGCGATCTAGCATAGACAGACTGTACTCCAAGATGAGTTGTTCTGTACATTGAGGAGTTGGAGATGAGTAGTGAGTGCCCGTGGTGAATTTCCGTGATCGGTTCCGAAAAGAATACACCCAAGATGTTGCGTGAAGAGCTGGCTCACATGTCCTGCGTCCGAAACAAAAGTGTCATTGTGCGACAGAGTTTCCGAAAGATCAACGGGATCGGGACCAAAGGCTGGCTGCAATTCCTGGAGAACATTTACGGGCACCTCGGAAAGCGGACCCTACCTGATTTATATGCTCCTTGCATTTTGTGGAAAGTGATTACATGAGTTCGCAGGTGTCAAAAAGGAAATCCCACCCATTTAATTCAGCGACGTTTCGTCCACAACATATCTTTGTTATTTTTGTTTGTTTCTTCAATAATAATTTTTTTTTAAACTTATTAAACATCAAAAAATGTTTGAAAAAAAAAAGACGCTTTTACGGGGGATCGAATTCGGTCCTGCCGCGCGTGAATGAGACGTCTTTCCCACTGAGCTACTGGGGTATTTTTTTTTCTTTATTGCATGGAAATACAGGACGAGACTGAGCTACTGGGGGATCTCCATTCTGCGCGATCTCTCTCCTTAGTCATAATTAAGCATGTAAACTGTATGTTGGAAAGTTGGCTGCCGATTTTCCTCCAGCAAAAGCACTCCCGGGTCGAAGTCGGGAAGCACCACGCATTGGCGACATTCGCACCTAGTAAAGGAATCGTACGCGTGCATATTCAACTCGAAGTAGACACGTCGTGTTTGACGTTTGCGCGAGCGATGTCTTCAGCCACGAGAAGGGAGCGACGGCTTGGCGACGTCTTCGTGCAAATCGGCTTGGTGGTCGGGCATGTCGTACGGGATGAATACCAACTCTTCTGATCAGTCCCAAATTTCTCTTTTAAAGGCAGACAGAATTCGCCGTACCGCGAGCGACAGTTCTGAAGTAGAGGTCCCACACCCGTCGTCCGCTGCCATCGCCGTCCCCGCGAGTCCCACGATACGCGAAACGACGCACGCACAGAATGCTTCCGGTACTCTGTAGAACTTATTTTTTTCAATCAACGTATTTGAAGCTTTTAGAAGCCACAAAAAAAATGGGTTTCATATTTTTTTTTATTTTTAATATTGAGTGTGTGCCTTCAGTGACCAACGACTTCGATTAAAGTTGGTGGTCGCGTCGATACCTTAGAAAACGGCCCGTGACCACAGGAAAAGAGAGTGAGCGAAACTCGAACCGGCCAGTTCTTGATCGGCGGTTTTCGGGCGGAAAGAAACCGAATTTCGAGCCGCAAATTGTGTTCTGGGTAGTTGGGCTCTAATATGTCATGTACAACTAAAAATCCCGGCAAGCATAAACACCCTGTCAGTGTCCCTTTAATGCCGCAGCGCCACATGCGGTGTTTCCGGTTCTGCCCCCATGCTGGGTTGGGGATTTTAATGTTTAGTGTCGCAGCTTGTGCGCATTACGTCACTGTTTTCTAACAATGAGTCGCGATCCAAAGGGAGGTCGCGGTAGCTTGAATGGCGAGATGCGAAGAGGCTCGGGAACATAAAAACCTTAGGGCATGGCTTCACTGCGGCAAAGTTGGTGAGAACAAAGAAAAGGTCGGAGACAAACATCGATTGGCAAGTGAAAGTTGCGGGTACCCGAACTCCGCCCTCGTTTTGAGTAACTGCTCTAGCAAAGTAAGCTCACTTTGAACAGAACAGTTGCCCATTCGTCATAGGGCAACTGGTAACAGGCCCGTTCGTCACAGCGGAACATTCGTCATAGAGCGATTCGCCACCCGGACGACCTATCACACAATAGTTCCAAGATAGGTTTTCTTGTCCGAACGGTCCGAAATGTTCGGACCCACCCCACCCCCAGATACAAAAAAAAGCTAGCGAAACGTTCGGACAAAAAAAGCGAAACTTTCGGACCCACCCCCTAGATACAAAAAAAGGGTCAGAGCGCGTGACAGTGACCTTAGCGACCCCCTTCTCTATTCTGCGGAGTCTGCAAAGATAAATGCTTTACAAAACACATGTCCCCTGTACATTCGCCATCTTAACTGGGTCATCCAAGGTGGCCGATCCAGGCAGTTTGGTGTTTTTCTTTTATTAACAGATCGCGGATATCACCGACAGTATAAGATAGATTATTTTTACGTGATATCTTAGCCTCAATTGTAAAATGAGATAGGTGGCGCTCTGCTTCTCCTCGAGATATTCGTGCCCCTGTAGCAGAGCGAACGAAACGACGTTGTATTGGGTCTGCCAGCCGACACGAACCTACAAGGCCAAGGTGACAACCGATCTTGCTAAGGCTAGTATAGTATCTTCCTCAAGTCTGCATACACATGCCGGGGATCCAACGGAGCTTAACCCGCTTAGCATTCCTCACGTGATAAATAAAGAACGCAGGTGTCTAATCGCGCTTGTTTTTATATTCCTGTGTGTTTCTAATGCAAATGCTTTTCAACGTGTTTCTTGATTGCATTGGAAGGCCGCCTTGCTGCACACCAGATACTTATAGATACAGCAGCTTCGGCCACCAACGACGCTGTTTTGCAGATCCCTGCTGTCTCGACGCTTTGGCGCACAATCCGCAAACAGGCAGCGCGCGAATTTTGTGCACAGTGTACCATCCTGCAGAGCCGACATCCATATGCCTTAAGAGTTTAAGGTAAGGTGCGTCAGCGTTACGTGCGTCACTTCTTGGTAATATTTTTACATTCGTGCAGATCACAGCCAAAGGAGACTCATTCCTCGTCTACGACAGCGGCGAGGGCGACAGCGAAAGGCTTTTGTTATTTGCGACCGAGCGTAACCCGAGCGTTTTAGAGCGGTGTTTCGAGTGTTTCAGAGTGTTTCGAGCGGCACCACCGGCAGTCATCGCTTGACACGATCTAATGCATGCTATAGGAGAAACGGGAAAAACTAAATTTTATTACGTTAGTAGAGTTGTTCTCGATCATGAAACTTCTATCGTGTTTCCGCAAATAACAGTTAATATTGTGGGCAAGAATATTAAACGCGTTAGAAAACCAATCTTGTTTAAATAAACGTTGTGTGGTTGAGTGTCGAGGGCGACTTTGTTGAACGTTAACTGTGATGTGTTTAATGAGACAAGAGCTACCGAGAGTTATTGTGGTGTCATCCGTGATCTCGGAGTCATCAAAGCTCAGCAACCGATAAGTTGGAAGGCCTTTAATGGGGACATTCGCACCGTTTTAGCCGCTTGTACATAATACTTCATGGTGAAAGCTTTTTCTTTGAACTGCTGTGAAGGCTTCCTTGACAAACTGATACTCGGAGCGTGCCGTTCAGTCGCTGAACGTGCCGTTTGTTTAACAACCGAAGCAAGCGACGTCAGTAAAATCGGTAATGCTCCGGCCCATTTTTTTTATAATCAATGTTCGAACGTTTGACGAATCTCTAGTTGATTTCCAAGCGCCCGATATAATCATTGCAGCACGTCATAAAATACTCGCCCTCGAGCACCGCGTACAAACTTCCTATTTTTGCGTGTTTCTCCCTTAGACTTTCGTGTATTGCCTCATGGTGTAATACGCCAAAACAACAAGGACGAAAACGAAGGGAGAACTAGACAGGACGCGGCGCATGGCCTGTTGTCAAGCAATGGCCGCCGGTGAGGCCAGTGACGGGCTCCCCGATCCGCGATCCAGACTTGCACTGTGAGAGTTCTAATGCATTGCACCCGCGGAGGTGCTGCACGGAGAACAGGCCTCGGACGAACTTGCCGAATGCACCTAGTGCAGACTGATGCTGTCGCCATAGATGTTGTAGAGAAGTATTGACCTCAAACCGAAACTAGCGCCTTTTTGTTCGACGTGATGGGTGGGAATGCGGGAGCGCAGTCGCTACCATCGTTTATCTATAAACGTTGGTTGCTGCAACGTGTCACTTATATTTGCGATGATTTCCAATTAAGGAACTCGGCTGTCAGAGATCTCTACAGATGGCGTAAGTTTCCGAAGCCAGCTGACTACAAAACAGCATACACTTGAAAAAATGTATGGCACTGTACGCGCAAAAGCTTGCTTCGTTTTAAGCATGGTATTATGAGTGAACCACTGAAAGGATACTGCTTAAATCTAGTTCTTTGGAACATCTAGCAATAGGTTTCGTAAGACTTTTTTTATTTCCCTGGTGAGGGCATTGAGAACGAGAGCTTTCTCAAACAAAATACGACGGGGCAAGATAGCTGCCGTTCAAATATGACTGTGCTTGAGCCTCGGGCAACGTCTCCATGTTTAGCCTTCCCGGACGCTGAGTGAATGCGTCACAGGTTTCTGCTGTGGGAGCTTTGTCGAAAAATGTTCCACTTTTCACCTGCACACAGATGATGCGAGATCTCGCGGCCTCTGTGTTTGTCCTGGGCCTTTTATTACACACTGGTAGGTTTCAGCGTCTGTACGGCAACAAAGCGACGCAAATTTTGCAAATAAAACACGGGTCGTCGATTCCTCCACTTCGTGGAATATCAGACGCTTACAATTCAAGCTCGCGTTTGAGTTTGTGGCCCGCGGGACGCGATTTCGAGCAGAATGTCAACTTTTTCTTTCAGCTCCGCTGTGCAAATGCCGCCTCGTAGCAGACGAACTCCCGTCGTCTGCTCTCGCTCCTCGCCTGGGCAAGGCATGACGGGATTGTCGGCGCTAGAGAGCTCAAAGACAACGTACAGCGAGCGGCGTGAGCGCTTGCCTCCCGCGCTGTCTCGTGCTCTCGTGCACCGCCTAGGGAACGCGGGGATTTTTCGTCAAAAGTTGCGAAGTTGAGCGCGCGCAGGGAGGAGGAAACTTTGCGGCGTTCTTTTGGTCACTCCCCCGCTACGTCAAAAAGCGAAGAATGTTTTGCTCCACGAGTTTAGCTACCTAGAAGTATATTCTTTCACGCGGTCGCGTCCTCAGCGTGAGGATTCGAGCTGAATAAGGAAATTGAGGCAACAAAAAACGCCAAAGTTTTAATGTTCTGTCAAAAATATCGGCTCGGCAATGTCGCATGTTTACGTAAAAAAAATGTTTATTGTTGTTGCAGTATAAGCGAACATCAGCGCAATCAAAATATAAATATAATTACTTGCATTACGCGGACGATTGTAAATCGATGAACTGGCGCTCCCGGCTTTCCCGAAACAGGGTGCCACTGCTGAAACTGGCATGCCCATGCCCACGATCTAAACGTTCAGTATTAAACAGCAGGGACTCAAACCGAAAAATATAACGTTTCGGTTACGGTTACCGCTTCCTGTTGATAACGGTTTCGTTTCGGTTTTTTACGGTTTTACTTTTTACGGTTTCGGTTACCGGTTAGACGTCTTTAAAAACCGGTTTATTTCGGTTTTTCCAATAATTTGTCTAATTGAAATGCTAGACAGCCGTTTTATAATAAACGGTTTAAAGTGGTCCCAGATATCTAACAACGTGAAATTCGAGGAATTTAGAAACGTCTTAATACTTCTAATTGGTCAAAAGTTGCACACGTTTCTAGCTCCAACTCTTGTTCACTACATCTACTTATATTACATAGTTTGATACCCGAGCATACATGTTACCCCCGCTACCCGGGGATCATCGCATTCCATACAATAAAAATGAAAATAAACATCCCTAATTTGTTGTTTGGCAGCGTTTGTAAACTACCCTAAGAGAGTTCCCACTGGGTGCTGGAAGAACCATTCGCCCCTTCTGGTCGCTATAGTTTATTTCAACCTAATACATGCAGACGAGTCTTCGCCCACACTGAAGGAAAGAAGCAGAACTATAGCCATCCTCTAGTAAAATACTGCTAAGTGGAATAAACTAATAAAATTGAGAGCTGAGCTAGTTGGTCAAAGTCAAACAATTATGTAAATGCAATAGCCCAAGACAAGGAAGACTGAAGAGAGGAACGAACTACACATTAACAACACAGAAATATGTAATAATATTATGTGTGTTGTTCGTTCCTTTCACTAGTCTACGTTGTTGTGCCATGTTACACCTACGTCATGTTTGCTATTTCCAAGCAATTGCCTATGGTTATCGAAGCGCACGTCTCTCAATGGCCGATTCTGTGACACTAGAAAAATGGTGCATTTATATATCAGAAAAATTAAAGAAGGTGCGGACGCACCTTATATATACCTCATATATATATAATATAAATTTGACAATATAGTACTTTATCGAAGGAATCAATGTTTTACGAAATCGCCGAAAGCCAAAATAAACGGCGGAGCTAGGATTTGAACTCTGGGCCTCCCAATGTCCGGTCGGGTGTTCTTATATTATACTATATTATCTTTATTATACGGGCCGCGTGCTACTTGGCATTTTGAACTTCTCTTTATGGCTCTGGATTTTCACTTCTTCGTCCACCTGTTTCACACAGTTTCAGACCAAATTCCTCTTTCATTCAATTGACTTTCCTTTCTTGTGCGTGTTTGGTCGACTTTGCCGCACTGCCCACCGCTCCACCTTACCCCGCTACCCGACAGCGCATGGGCAGATGTCTCCGGAGTCGGTTTTGGAGTACTTGTAGGTGTCTGTGCGCCGGCAATCATAGCCCCTCTGCCGAGGCCAATATACCTCTGGGAACGACTCGCTGTGTTCTGGTGCACGTGCATTGGCATGAAAGGAACTCTTCTACACACGGATAACACAGCTTTGGCTCTAGCGCTGCACCGCGGCCATGGACGAGCTTTGCTTTGGGCTATTGCCAGTGCCGTCTCTCTTCCTTTTTCTTCATAAATATAAACCAATAAAATGGGTACCGTCGGTCATGAGCACCGTGGTCATGAGCCCCGCCGACCTGCCGTTGCGCGCTTGGCACGCGAGGGCGAGCCGGTGGGCCATCGAGTCTTCGCGCTCTCGGCGCGAGACATCTTTTCCTTCTCGTGCTGAGGGTGGCGGAAGAAACGTCCGAAGGGCTTCCCGAGGTTTTTAAATAAATCTGAATAAATAAAAATATGAAGAAAAATTGCATTCGCAATAGCCCATGGCAAAGCTCGTCCATGGCCACGGCGCAGAGCGAGAGCCAAAGCTCTGTTCTCCGTGTGTAAAAGAGTCTCTTTCTCGGCAATACACGCGCACCACAACACGGCGAGTCCTTTCCGGAGGTATATTGGCCTCGGCAGAGGGGCAATTAATGTCTGCGCACAATCCCCAACATCTACGCCGTAACCGACTCCGGAGGCATCTGCCCAGGCGCTGTTGGGTAGCGGGGGAAAAGGGGGAGCGGTTGGCAGTGAGGCAAAGTCGGCCAAACACGCTGCAGTGCGACGCACCTTGGGTGTATATATATATATCTGTGTTGTTTCAAAATCACCACTCGCGACATGTTTCAGATTAAATGAATACCAGGTTTTATTTTTTTGCCAACTCTGCATGGTGGTCAATTTACCTCGTTTCTTCATACTGGCTACCGCATGTTTAGGAACACCGGTGGTTTTGATAGAACCGAGTTGGATGGACATCTGAGAATTATAACTTGTTAGTTAATAACCCTGAAGGCGACTACGTACTGCATACATTTTGCGATGTAGGATTGTGGAAGATTTAGAAATAGAGACTTTTTTTTATTATAAGCTCGACTACTGGTTTCAACTAAGTATTCTTAATCCTAAAGTTAGATGCAACAGAAATGCATTGCCAGATGCACCACTCGCTGACAGTGCATGTTGCGTTATCGTTCGATCGCTGATATGAACAGTATCAGCGATCGAACAATTTTGATATCAGGGAGTACCAGCCGGGGGAGATGAAACAAATATTGTCAAAATAATCGGTGCCCTCCTCGAAGAACCTGAGGAAGATGCGGATATTGACATCTGCCACCGCGTAGTCACATTTAAGCCAAGCGAGAAAAACGTTATTGTTCGCTTCGTCCAATGCACGAAACAAAATAAAATTTTGGAAAAAGGTAGGGAAAAAGCTATTTTGGCGGGAGCATTGCTCCGGTTTGTGTCAACGAGACACCTAATGAGCCTGAACAAGAACTTTTAGTAAGAGCCATCGAAGTAGAAACGAAAGGTTGGATGGAAATCTGTGTGGTGTTTTGGTGGGAAAATATAAGCGTGGAATGCTTTGATGTTAAAGCGTACATCAGGAACTAGTTCACGCAATACGAAGACGGCAGCTGCTTTTTTACCAGCGAAGCTGTCTGTTGCCTAGGTTCTGGCGGATCGTCTCTGGCGACACACCGAGCGTAGACCAACAATTTTCAACAACGATGTATGCACCACTTTATACTCCTCCCCACCGCCGCCGCCTCTTTCCCAGAGTCGTGTATAGTCCTCGCCACGCACGGCGTCCCTCTCCCCCCTGACACTGCGCAATGCCGCGCGCTCTTCGGCGGCCACCTGTGCGGCGCACTAAGAGCCTGCACACATAAACAATTCAACACACCTGTTCGTGTTAAAATGGTGTTTTTCCGAGCTCACACCCTTCCTACCACCATTTTACATAATTTCTGAACATTCAAGGGTGTACGGAAAGGTATTCACCCTTCGTACATCCCTTTTACACCCTGTGATTACCGAAATCGTGTTAAGAAGGTGTTGCGGTAGAACACCCATGATTTCGAAGTCGTCAAAATTGTAAACCACCAAATTGCAGCCATGCGCTCAGACCGACGAGCTTTTGGGCTCAGACAGCAAAAGTCAAAAGGCTGTCCGCTCACTTTGGCGGATTTCGTGAAGTTCAAGTAAGCACAATGGGCAGCTGATATCCAATCCAAGCCAACACTTAAGTTGTTTTCAAGCCAGATGAATGCGGGCGTTGTGTACCAGCTTTTTGGTTGTTTACGTGCAAGCGACCACGAAAATAGCATCGGCTTCACGCACGTCTGCTCAAAATGGTGAGACCACATCGGTTCTCATATGATATATTCCGTCTCATCCTGAGATGCAATAATGCGAAGGCTAGACGGGCGAGACGGTACGAGCTAGCAGCTTTGCTGTGGACCCGTGCAGAAATGTACGTGATCGTCCTGTGCTTGTCCTCTGCGTCTTATTGTTTCGATTTTGAGTATTCATTTTCAACTCTCTCGCTTCTACCAGTGCCACACTCTCAAAAATAAGCGTGCCAAATCGACTCCAAAAAGGTTCTTTGCGCGAAAGGAGGCGTGTCCTTTCGAGATTCTGCCTTCAAAGGAACGCTTTTTCGAAAAAAGTAAGAAATGTGGCTTCAGGGACACGACTTGAGAAGAGGGTTCTTTGTGGGAATAGGCGAGAGAGAAAGCCTTCTTTCAAGCAAGGTCATTTCCGGCACGGGAGCGCGGGAGCACTGGGGTCGTTGCGGTGAAAGGTGCAGGCATGCGTTCCCTCTCCCATTTTGAGCGCTGAATAAAGCTATGCGCGGGCTCTTCTCCTCTCCCCCGGCAATGCCAAGAAAAGCTGTCGAGATCGACCTAAAGGTGGCGCTGACTAATAAGCACTCCACGTTCGCGCGCCAGACGGTGCTAGATTCTTGCGTTTAATATGTCGCATAGTATCGGTAAAAAACAATTTTAGCGGAAAATGGTGCGGCCCCTTTTCGGTGCTTCAGTGAAGATCAAATCGTCGTTACCAGCGTACGGCCTAAATTTAGACAATCGCATGTGTGGATGTGTCGCTGCTCAAGGCAGACGTTGGGAAGCTTATGGATCCACCACGACGGATGCCCGTCTCCGGGTGAACTGCACTATTTCTGTTAAATATTTGTTTCTTTTGAAAGAGATAATATCGGTTCACCAGCGTGGGAATTCAACATAACGATGAATTCCAACCCGGATAACAAAATAATGGTACTGTGGGTGTGAATTAGCAAGTTCTATGCATTTTTCGTTTTTTTTGTTGTAACTTTTAGCTTTTGCAGTGATATAAATATTTAACATGAAGAGAAGTTAATGCTGCATTGGAAATTACCGTGCTTTAGAGTTCCACTGCAGCCAATGTATCCCTTTACTGTTCCGTGGTACGGTCACTCTGAGTTCGCTGCCTTTTAATTTAATTTAAGGACCATCCGCTTTTTAGCAGTGCGAAAATTTTGTAAATACACAATTATCAAGCCTGAGATGGGAAATCAAAACAAAAACGGACGAAGCAAAAGCAGATGGAGGATTTTTACCAGGAAAACGAGTAAGTACAGATTCCGGAAAAAGATAGAGAGAAAAAAAAACGTGCGAGGCTCCGGAGTGTTTACGGGCACTAGTCCGGCTAAGTAATTAACTCAAGGTTCACAACACCACTTAGACAAAAAATGGCCACGCAGAGCCATAGTGAACTATTTGGTACCTTCTCTCCTTTGAAAGCACTCCGCCTTTTCATTATGATACATCCGCTGTACCCAAACATGTCAGCGGTGCCCCAAATCACATCAGCCGGCCCAGCTCACGGATTGGACACAAGGACTGCGTCACTCGGACGTACGCGCTCGTCAACAATCAAACCGACAGCAAATATTTGGCGACATCTTATGAACCCTGAGATGAGGAACAATAAAAAAACGGGCGAAGAGAACAAAATCTGAAACGCAGCTCATATGTCAGAGGTGTACACATAGCGTTTGAGATTCCGTTGTCTTCGCCCGTTTTTATTGTTCCCCATCTCAGGGTCTACAAGATGCCGCTTCATCACCAGCTCGCCTGCACTCTATTACCGTTTGAAATATTGAAATGAGTGCCCTGACGGAACTTATTATCACTCGTGAACGACAAGTTATATGGTGTGCTTAAAAACGACGGTGGCAGCTTGGAGCCATTGCACCGGTGCCCAAGCATGTCACGACCACGTGATTTTCAATTCTTCTGGTTGAGGACACGGTGTAAGAAAATACTCTTCAGGTGAGGACAGCGCGCTCCTCGCGCAGTGCAGATAAAGTTCGCCTTTTCACTCTCTCTCTTTCTCTCTCTCACTATGGTTTCAAACGGCGCCGGCAGATGACTCGTCGACCCGTGGGCACAGCAAAGACGGCTCGTGCCGCCTCATGCTCCACACGCAGAGCTCCAGCGAGGTTCTCGCTCGTGCAGAAAGACCACGGTGTACCGGGGTGCCATGGCAACGAGATCATGTTTTTCGCTCTCACACAGTTTCGCCGTTTGGCCGCCGGCGACACTGTCAGACGCGAGCACGGTGGCCGGGGAATAATGCAGCCTTTGGGATGCCCGTCGAGCGAACACTATCTGATTCCTCGCGCCGCGCGTTCAGCCCCGCCGTGTCCTCACCTAAAGAGTATATCTTACACTGTGGTTGAGGATTAAAGCTAGAGGAAGAAGTTGAAAAGGTGGATGACCAGCGAAGCTGCCTGCAGCACACGACACAGACGTGAGACGGAATTTCTACACAGCGTACGAACACATTTAAGGCCCGCTCACACCTTGCAGACCGAGTACGACCGCCAGACACCAGACCGGTTTTCAAGCCTCTTGCGACGTCTTAGAACCAGCTCCGCTGCAGCGCATCCGGTCCTAAGAGGTCGCGAGAGGCTTCAAAACCGGCCTGGTCTCTCTCGGTCGTACTCAGTCTCCTATATGTGAACGGCGCTTTATTGTCTTGATAGGTGGTCATCGTGACGGAAGGTACGCACACACACGTGCCGCCCGCCGCCGTCGAGGAGAACTCAGGAACCTACCCCCCAAACGGTGTTAACTGGTGTGCCACAGGGCTCAGTTCTTGGGCCCATTCTTTTTCTCTTTATGTAAATGATTTTCCGTCAATTTTAAAATATTCAGAAGCATTAATGTACGCCGACGATACGGCACTGATTTTTGTTGGGGATACGTTAGGCGAATTGCAGGATAAAATCAATGAGGAATTGACTAGGGTACTGTCATGGTTCACGAGCAATCAACTTACAATCAACCTAAATAAATCTAAGTATACAGTGTTTCATTCCAAGAAAAAGGTGATTAATTACGACGAGATAGTTATAAAATTAGATAATACGAAATTACAACATGTTACTTGTTATAAATATTTAGGTGTTCTGTTTGACTCTGATATGCACTGGAAAAGCCAAATTAAGCACATGTGTTCGAAAATTGCATATGGTTGTTATACATTATTAAAGGCACGCGAATGTTTTGATTTATTTATTTTGCGCATACTCTATTTTGCATTCGTCCACAGTCAGCTGGTCTATTGTATTGAATCATGGGGTAATACTTACTCTACCTACTTAGATCCGGTAACTCGCTTACAAAAACGAGCGATACGATTTATAACATTTTCAAGAAACACTAACCCTAGTAGACCTCTTTTCCAATCGCTAAACGTGTTGCCATTCAGTTGTATTTACAAATTAAAAATAGCTCAAACAGTTCGTAAAATCATAGAGTCTAATGAACCCCTTTCTTTGAATTTATTTCGAACTCCCAGGAGACAAACAAGGGCTGCAGCGAATTATATGTTTAATTTACCGCCATGCCATAATGCATATGGAAAAAGGCTAATTGAATTTTATGGTGCTTTAGTTTGGAATGAAATACCTAGCATTATAAAGTTGGAAAACAACTTTCTGCCCTCTTTAAAAAGATTCTTTCGTGATTATGAAATGGAGTTAGGCTAATTACTTCCTAGAACGTGATTTCTTTTGTTGTTGTTGTTTTTTTTGCGCATTGTATGAGTATATTGTATTCAGCCGCTTTTTGTACCTAAATAACGATTGGACCCCGTACTAGCCTTAACGGCTATGGGTCCAAACAGTTTTTGTGTATATTGAAAACAAGTTTGAAAATAAAGCATTGAATGAATGAATGAATGAATATAAAAGATTCGAAGTAAATAACCAAAATAGAGCTTTGACGAACGCGCGTGCAAGATGCCTTTTGTTTTAGAGCAGTTCCTGCTGCAGACGCCGGCACGTGCGGCGCATGGGCGCGGTGCGAGCGTAGTTTTTGGTCAGGTAATACAAGAAAATCCACGGAACCCTAGCTATAAACAGCTTCGCTGTAAAATCATTTCACAGTGACCCTTTTAAGCGGTCTCGTTAAGTTGACAGAAGTCTTCGAAGTCGAGGATGTGGACAGTAAACGAACGAGTTGTTTTGTGTCCCAGTCGTAGGAATGCGGGATGCACTTAGTGGGGCAGGCCGCAGGATACGAGCTGGAGATACTAAGCTCTCGTGGAAATTGAGCGCTGGCTGGAGATACGGCGTTAGAGAAGAATAACATAGATGACGAAAACTGGACGACACGTTTCTCCAACTGGCAGCGTGTATTTATTTTGACATCCGTCACCAAACGCGACAGTCACCGCGCAGAGCTCTAAATTTTGAGGATGATAGGGAAGGAAGTGAGCGGTGGGGTGGAGAACACGCGACAGAACAGCACACGACAAAACAGCACGCGCATAAAACAGCACGTTCAAAACAGCACGCGTCAAAACAGCACAGCGTCAAAACAGCACGGCGACGAAACAGCATGCGCCAAAATAGCACGCGACAAAACAGCACAGCGTCAAAACGGCACAGCGACAGAAGAGCACGTGCCAAAGCAGCACGGCGTCAAAACAGCACAGCGACAAAACAGCACGCATGTAGCAACCTCGAGCGCGCTCTTTACCTCTCTCTGTGCGAATAATTTCGAACCACCTTGTCGCTTTTATTTATTGTCGCTAGGATATAACGGAATTTATTGCCTACTGTCAGCGCAACTCAGTTTCCCTGAGTGCTGCCGCAGTGTGATTGCTAAAAACAAACGGAGTTAGCAGTAGTTTCTACGACTTATAGCGCTGATCTCTGAAGAGATTGGGCAGTTGAGGTGAAATCCTCGCGGCAATGTTGGCCGCGTTGTCTGGTGTTTTTATTTTTTAGAACCAGCGAAAGAGGAAAAGTTATTGGTAAAAAGAAATTTATAAATTCAAGTTATGAACCGCCTGGTTTGCGGCGGTCCAGTGAGGTTCCGTAGCACTCGTCGTTTCATAATTACCACCTTGCCGCAGAACGTCCCCCAAAAAGCGGAAGATGCGCCGATTACAGATGCATTGATAGAACCGGGAAGATAAGGTGACTTTAATGTCGAGCGAATTCAAGGTGCATCATTGGCACCGATTCTGCGGGGTTCATTCGCCCTGAATAAAATGTCCCGGAAACACGCGGCTGCAGCTTGCGGGCAGAAGTTGCTTTGAGTTCAACCAGATTATTGCCGATGAATGCCTCGATCGAGTGGAAACTGGTGGCAGCATAAACAGGCCACAGCCTCAATGCTGTTGCCGTACAGCAGCCGCTAACACACCGTTGCCGCACGCTTTCTGTTGTTTTTTTCATTTAAAAACTGATGACGCGTCATTACCATGCTGATTTATTCGTTTATTGTGAGACGACATCACTAGCATACTTGCATGTCAAAATTTGCAGAACTGCTGGAGAAATAGCCAGAATACGCACCAGCGGGGCGTCGGTACTGCCCCGGGAGCCTTCCTGTGCGCATCGAGTATACTCTCCACTTCCAACTTGCTCACAAGAGAACGGATTCGACGAATTGGCCGTCGACGACTTAGCTTTCCACGATTTGGCCTTGAGCCGTCATTCTCTTACAGTGCCTACTTTGAGACATGCATTTTTTAACTCCATGCGCTATATGTAGGTTAAACTTTTTCGGCTTAAACCGATAAAACCGGTAAAAGTACGACGAAATATATTTTACAAATTCGGTTTTAACTTGAAAAGGTCATATTTTCGAGGGCGTTTGGAAGGGTGGGTGGGAAATGTGCCTCATTACTGAACGTATTACCACTTTCTTTTGCAGTTTTCAGCTTGTCTCCGAGATCGGTTCAACTTTCAACAAAACTTGAATCGACGCAATGGTTTTCAGGACAAAATCATAGTTTTTAACCTCATAGAGATTTGTGTGCCAAATTCTTTGTTCAAAGAAGAGAGTTTAATCGTAAAGCGAACAATGAAATTAAAGGGCATCCGTAAATGCCGCACATTTTTAACACCCCTAGGTTCCGTCTACTAGAGAAGGGCATAAATAGATTGCTTTATTGTCGTTTCTTGGTTCGTGCACGAATTAACCACCTCCGCAGTCGACAAAATGGGGGAAAACGCAGTGAGTACAACGCTTGCAAATCTTGGATTTTGACATTTGCCTCTTAACCGAAGTGGTAGTGAAGCTCATGTTTGCCTTGTGGTACAAACACAGGCCCACGATGCTAATGTCAGATCACGATAGGGCCCCAGTGCGTTTTGCAGAACAGGTCGCGTCGGCTGCCACAGACAGCAACAAATAAGAAATCCAGTGCCTGGTTTACTCACTATTCATTTAAACAAACACCTTTAAATATTGAACTTTCGTCAGTGTACTGGTTTTCGCCAATAAACCAAAAAGAACTGAATAGGTATATGCGTCTGACAAATATTATCAGCAAGAAACCAAAACTTCTGCTTGGAACAAAAACCGAAAAAGTACGCCGAATTTCAAAATTCGCAACTTTCAGCGATGGTGGTACCGCGGTGCGAGAATCGCGCTCCCTAGCTCCTGGATGATCGGCCTCATAATAAATGGCCTTGCCTACACCTTCCCTGGCGTGAAAAATAACGTAAGGCTCTTAATACTGCTCGTGACATAGCAAAACTAGAATTACTTACGCGTCGCAGACCCAGCCTCGTACCGCTGTTCTACGACGATCATCCAGATGACAAGCCATTTTGATAGGCACCAGTGCGCCCCCATAGGCCGTGAAAGTTACGAATATTAAAAACCGAAAACGCCAAACCCTATGCTATATTGTCAATGTCCTGTTTTGACGCTGTGCTGTTCTGACGGTGGGCTGTTTTGACCGTGCTGTTTTTGTCAGCGTGTTATTTTGTCGTGTGCTGTTCTGTCATGGTGCTGGGGTGGAGAGAGGGGTGGAGGTGGAGGGAAAGAGAAACATGTTTTTTAGACGGCGCGGCACACGCCAGCAAGAGCGGAGAGCGGGGGTAATAAGGGAAGTAATTAAAGTGGAAGTTTGGGCTAGTTGGTATTTCATGATTAACGATTAAACAGCGCAAGGACACAGACAAGAACGTAGTGGAGCGAAGGCGGGCGACCTTACTTCAACAGGCGCCTACGTTTGGTCGCATTTCGGGACGCAGAAAGGAAACGTCGGCGTCGGGCGGGGGTTTGTGGCTCCTCCCGGTCTGCCTGCTTTGTGTTAGCTTTAGATGGATTTCTTCTGTGCGTTAGTTCCTGTTTGGTTGCTGTATGTGTTGCTTTGGGGTTTTTTTTCGTTTCCCGTGACACGTTGTGGCATGCATGGGCCGCTATGTGCTCCTCACCACTACGCGGCGCTAAAGTCAGCGAAGATACGCGGCGCACCATTTATTTCACTCGGAAAATGTCTCTGGACATGAACAAGTGGACGACAGATGATGTCTTCGCATGGTTGACCCAAAAATCAATTGGATATGCGTGTTCTGCCTTTCAAGGCAAATATTTTTCTATTATATGACCGTATTCAAAGCTCAGTACATTCTAAGTGATACATGAGTACTCTGTTGCCGGTCACTGAAACTTACATTTCTTTTAATCGATGAGAGAACGGGAGGCGCGTCATAGAGAGTGCATGAAGCGGGCGCTTGCTTTAGGACGCCTGGACTCCAGCACCTGCTCGTTGCCGTTCGCGGTACTTTCGGCTGCTCGCTGCCACCTTTTTAGGCAATCACCGTTTCGAGATTTTGGGCAGAGAACGCGCGTGCACACCACGAGCGCTCTCGCGAAATCTCGCTTGAAAGCATGCCATGGTCGCTCGTGAATCCATAGAACGCGAACATGTGTTTTCATATCATGAAACTCTGGAACCATGATTTCTAAAGAGGTGGATGGCTGACGCCAGAAGCTGTGACTCTTTTTGTACTGGTGCTACTACTAAGACATTGAGTCATGGTAAAGAAACCGCAGCACTGGATCACAGTGGCCATTCCGGAAGCGTTTTTTCACGTTTATTCTCAAGTTAATTAAGATATTCGTCGAGAAGTCAATTTGCAAGCTTGTTTGTAATATTGGTGGGTAAGTCATGACGAGACCCCATCGTCATGGCAAAATATACGAGCATGAAATACGAGCTTTTTTTAAGAATTGCTTAGCACTCGCAAGAGTTTTCTTCGCCCTCATATTCTCAATGCTATGAAATCTGGCAATTCCAAATTTAAAATTAAAAATAAGAAAAACATTTTTAACTTGTCTATTTAAAGTTGTATTCGTATCATAAAAGAGAAATCGCAGTAAAAAGTCATCATTGAGAATCCACTAGCCTATAGCCGTGACAATATGAGGCGAAAAGACGTTAATCTGTACTTCAAGATCATAAAAACAACTACAAAAAATTAACATACAACTTGCGGCGAGACATTTTTTGCGTTTTGTTTTCGTTCACTTTATTTTATATTACTGCTCGCGTTGCGTCGTAATTTGCCACAATATACCTGCATCAATGGCCATTTTTTCAGTTGATTAAAATAAAATGTTAATTGCGAATCATTAATACCGCAGCCATCTTGAATGCAGAGTTTTTACACTTAATTTTAACGTAGAAAATCTTATCGGCGAGGATAACTTGAGATCGAGCCTGCAGTGCAGGGAAAGTCCTGTATACTACGCATCAGAATTTTGTGACGAATGACTAAAACGATTTCGCCTTTATTTTTCTTCTTTATTACAAATTTAGAAAAAAGAGTCAGCAGTCACTCAAGAATTATATTTTATTTTTTGCCAGTAAATTTAGGCTAAATTCAATAGTCGCAGCCAAATTCTTCAAGCAGAAAGTTTGGTAATTATTGAATTACATCTTGCTAGTAATAAAAATGCGATTAAAATGTATCGCTTATCATTTGCTGTATACAGCTCTCTCTGAGATTACTCAAAATAGATTTACAAAATTAAATTACTAAGTTAAAAAAATTACCAAATATAAAAATAAAATGGCAAAAAGGCGCTCGCTCCAGTATCAGCATATAACATGGACCGCATGAAGAACGAACAGTAAATTGATAAAAGAGATTTCTTGCGAGTAAGGATCCTGCTTAGATAATTTCGCTATTACCATTGAATTTTGTTGAATCGACCCATCAATATTATAAACATGCGTGCAAAACGACACCTACGTAAACTTTTAGAAGCTGCATTAAAAGAGCAAAAAAAAATGTAACAGCTATGCATTCAATTGCCCGGTGTTAGAGCGCGGCCTCAAGAAAGTGTGGTGTAGCTAATTGTGTTCATATGTTGGTTTAGAATTGATATTATTGGAAACTTGTAGCCATCAGATAAGCTCTAGAGTAGTGGTGAGATGCAAAAAAAAAGGCAAGTGTGTTGTGGTTGTTTATATGCGGTTATTGGTCTTCCCATCTGGTTTTGCATGTCATGTCTCCGCTAATAGATGAGAAATATAGCCGGTGCAGTACGATTAATCAACCATTAGGGGTTAAACGACTGCACGCCTTGTACTATGCTCATCCATGATTTTTCATATGTCGAAATGTATAAACTATATCTTTAGGTTATGTGTTTGCAGACAATCCAAGAAGGGTCGCCCACCTGAACCTGCCATTGGTGTTCACATGAAAATAGATACCTGCTCGTCACGTCTAACAACGTAGAGTAAATTGGTCTCTAATGTATTTTTTATATATGTATGCTTAATATTTTTTATACATTTTCGAGACCGTATTTAAACGTAATCAACTTATCCTTTAATTTTGAAGATAGAGGAGTATAACCAACACATATCTTGACTGAACAGTTGAGTTATGTACTTAACGCATGCAATAAAGATATACAGTTTCTTTTTTTTTAAGCTGAAGAGATTTGTTTAAAGGAAAGTAACATATATGCGGTCCGTGCAGGTGAGTTATACGGCTAGAAACATAGTATAGGGGCTTAATCGTAACGATCAGTCAAATAATTAATGAAAATTCGTTAATTAACCTTTTTAAATAATGAAAATAGACATATGGTTCCAATTAAAAGCTTGCTGAGCGTCATCAAAAACCACTAAATCAGTAATTTTCAGAAAGACTTTGAGCGCGTGAGAAGCGTAGTAGTGCACTAAAGTTACCAATAGTGGAGCAGGTACAAGGCTAGCGGTTGCTGAACGCGATGATAATAGGGAATTTTAGTAGACCGAGTTTCCCCTTCCGCTAAGCCCTCCTCAACGAACAAGCCGCTACTGCGCCTGCGCGCCGACGGCCTTGACTGTAGAGTTCCAGATTTCGCAGTGAGTTCACGGAGAGCTTTGCGGGACGGCCAAAACGATCTGCAAAACTCCCTAATCCCAATCATCCGTGTTCCGCAACCGCTAGCCTTGTACCTGCTTCACGAGTGTTAATCTATTACACTACTACGCTTCTCACGCGCTCGAAGTCTTTCTGAAAATTACTGACATCAGTGGTTTCACATTGGCGCTCAGCAAGTTTGTAATTGGAACCATATGCATATTTTCACTAATTAAAAAGTTAATTAACGAATTTAATTAGTTAGTTGACTTATCGCAAACATTAGCCGCCCACATAATGCCTCCCTGGCCGCTATAACCCACCTCTTCAAGTGGCATAAACTTAACTTTCACGTTTCTTTTCAACACATTTATTAAGCTTAAAAACTATGTAATTTAGTTACAGGGAAGCCCAGAATCTGTGTGATTGAATGTTATCTGTTTTGACTGTTGCAGAACGTCAGTGTGTTGACACCGATCATCCAAGTCAAGGAGAATGAATTCTGTGTTTTCGTTGATGGCCTGGAAGCTATGACCGGTATCACCACAGAAATTGAAGCTGTTAGGTACATTGCTTGCCGTTTGCTACATCTTTGATGTAAAGCACCCATCAGGTATCTCCTACACTATGAAATTTATCGCTCACTTTTTGTTCTCTTGAAGATAACAGCATGCCTGTCCCTGTTAAAAGATATGAAACCTTTTTGCCCAGTTAAGTGGTCATCGCGTCAATAAAATGTTAATTGTTTAATTACTCTGTTTGTTAGCAGCATTTTGCTCACAAGGTGTCAGCATTTGTATGTTCGTGTTGATTAATAGGCTAAATAAAATATGTAAACTGAACAAGTGTGTTGTTTTTTATATTTATTGGCTTTGGTCAATCAAGTACATGCTGTTGAGAGCACTAAAGTGCCTCGTAGAGAATAGTAAAAGTAGATAACTCTTCATATAATTCACTGAGATGGTTTTATTAATCATCAAACAAGCCTCTATTAAGATATCCAAATCAGGTTCAGTTAAATCTTTATTTTAAGAAGCCGTGAATCGTTCAATTTATTGTCATAGTTGGTAAACACTCCATTATGGTACCATTAGGAATTTATAATAAGGTAGCTCAAATGCAATAATATATATAAAGCAACCGATCAGAAGCTTAATAGAAGATCCAAATAAGATTCAATAAGAACCAATAAAATGGTTCTTTTAAGCAAGCCATAAATGGTTTCAGGAAGATCCTATTGTAAGGTGGCCAGGAAGAACCTTAACGGTTCTATACAGCACCGATCAAACATGCTCAATAAAGATCCTAATAACGCTCCATAAAGAACCAAAAGAAGTCGTTCCTTGGAAGAGCGCTAAATGGTTTCAAAAAGCACCTCACAAAAGGTGGTTAAAAAGAACATGACGTTCTTCAAGGAACCCATAAAACGTTCTCAGAAAGATCCAATCATGGTTCAGACAAGAACCCATATAAATAGTTCTTTTAATGCACCATTATTGGACCCAAAAATAACCATGCATAGGGTTCTGCTAAAGAACTGAGAAATGACTTATACAAGAACCCAAAAGAATTGGGTTCATCCGAAGTACCATTAATGTGGGTTCTTTCCGGAACTCTTGAAAGGTGCCGCCCATCAGACAAGTCAAAGAACCCAAAATGGTTCTTTCGGGCACCTTTTTTAGAGCTGGATATACTCGCTCCACGAAGTTCGTGCAGTGGGACTATATACCGATGCTATGAGCTCGTGCTCTTGCTCGGCTTTAGTGCATGTTTGGAGGGGGGGATCGTCGGGGTATATATGACAGACGATGATGTCACGTCCTTTCACGGCAGGCTCTCGAGCTGTTTTGATCGGAGGAGAAGGGCGTGTGAAAAATTGGCAAACGGAACATGGTTAGCGACAGCCCGTACAGCGCCGGAAAAATTAAGAGCCTGGAAGCGCCGCAGCCCCAGACGTCGTAGCTGAGCGCATGGAGAATCGTTGGAAGACATCTTTAGAGGGGTCAGCATTCTGTCCCCCGACACCAGTATTGAAGGATACTGTAAATATTAGTCTAGGCTAAGCCTTTCTGATCTTTCAATCAATAAATTACTCTGGGCCGTTCCACCTTGACCATGCTCTGACTTGGGCTAGTCATCCATTTATTTTAATTGTCGCAAAACAGGTATCACTCCAGAAATAAAACATACATCTCAAAATCAACATTTTTTGAAGTGTTTCAAGCGCCAGAAAAAACTATTTACATCTTCCTAATCACTACTCACTCAAAACAAACCAGCGACGAGGCTATTACATGTTTGTCTTTTCACCTTTTCTTCACAAGCAGTGGCTCATTCTGGAAGAGATGAAGAGGTTGGTCAGAACAACACATTCTGTAGTCACATCTCACAGTGCACAAATGAAAGCGTTCATTAAACTCCCAATGGTGTCGAGCACATAGGGCCAGAACCAGAGTCTCTTCTTGTTTACACACTACTGTTTACACACTTGCCAAACCGTGGGTGATCATCTTCCCTACACTTGGATCATACCTTCGAGTGACAAAACGCCAATGGCAACTTGACTTCAAGAAAACATTGCTTCGTTTGGCCACAGTCGACAGTAAAGTGATCTAACCACTTCGTAGATGCTTAAACATCAGATGGTCTACAAAATTGTAATACAATATTTTAACTGTCTACTTGTGTGGCTATGTAAGTTTCCTAAGTACTGCGGGTTCAATTAACGTAGGAGTTAATGTTTTTGTCTTAATTTATGGAAAATATCTCAGGTTATTGATGTTTGACTGAAGCATCGCCCATAATAATAAACCACTTCAGAATGTACGAGGGTAATGAATGTGTTGTAGTAACCCCATGTATGATGTGAAGCAGCTAAAACCGTTTGAAAATCAAGGCATAAAATACAGTCAGCTGAAGGTAAGGTACAGTTACCATTAAATTGAATCAAAGTGC
>JAZHYW010020572.1:0-48000 GCA_037355805.1 Ixodes ricinus
TGGTTACGTTTCACTGGGTTGCGAAAACCCTCGTTGACAGTTTACACAAGAACATATTAAAGAGTATTGCTTACACTTCTTCCCTTTTAATTGAATCGGATATTTTTTATGACGTTGGCCTTCCTTCTTTCCAGTTCTTTATTTGAGCAGACGATGGTGACACGAGATTTCTGGAATCCCGAATTTAAAATCAAACATGTTTCTTCACGACTGTTGAGACAAAGCCTACGCTTTACAGTGCCTTGGTGTTCAATGCGATCTGGTGCGGTCATACGCTGTATGTTCCCGACATTTTTTAACAAATTACAGGTATAGACATTTCCTGTGACTTCCAAAGGAAATATAAAAAGAGGTAGAGGGTGCTATAACCGACGTCCGTGGTTTATGCTGATTTTTTACAGCGAAGCTGGATGTGCTGCAATCGTGAAAAACAAAATGCGTCCATAGATGTTAACAAAAAACCCCGTTTAAACGGCACTTTTTCTTCCCACTGGTCGTGGCAAGTAAACTAAATAGAAGGGGCGACCCGCGTGAGTCAGTCTTCCTTGGCATTATTAATTAGTGAGGTCCTGATTTCTCTGTTATCATCTATGGTCACCACCGACTTAGCTAAGAGTGGGTTGTGACTCAGGTGACGGCGGAACGCGCCGATTTCGTCTTCTTTTCTTCGCTTCCGCCATGCTGATAAAGTGACTTGAGCTGAATGGGAAATACTGTCCTCGTGAGTGTGCCTCGAAGAATTGGGCTTAGAACGTGCCCATAAGTAACCGTAAGGCAAATGCTCACTTTAGTCACTAAGAATTAAATAAAGACAATTAAACAACGAAGTCGTGTGTGGTCTTTATTGCAATCATACGTAAATCGAATAGATGTCGCAAAATTGTCGTAAAGTTGTCGCAAAGTTGTTGTAAAGATAACAGCTTCGCTGGTCCTACATCTTCACGTGAAATGCATAGGCTCTACATTTTTTTATTGGGCTTTGATGCGCGCTCTTTTCGTGTGTGTTGTTTCATTTACTAAGTCGTGTCTTTCTTTCTCTTTTTCCATCTATTTTGTTTTTGAGGGACAACTCTGTGTTAATGCTGTGCAAGTGTTACCCAAATTATGACGTGTTTTTTCTTTGGCTACTTAGGGTTCTTCCATGTTGCTATGATTGCACAGTCGGCACGGAATGAAACATGAATAAGGAGCGCATCGGTTTCCGACCCACTGCTGAGTCGCTCAGAGGCGCAACACCGAAGGTTTGGATGCACTGGAGCATGAGTCTAACACATCGAAGGAGGAGACATCTTCTTGCAGCTCCTATCTGGTTCAGGTGGTGCAGCATCTAGCGAAAACCATGCACCCACTGTTCGCGTTTCATTCCGTGCCGACTGTACTTTTCTTCAACGTAACTATTGCCATTCTATCCAATGTTGCTGGGCCGAGTCTTACAAGTCTATTTCAGACCCGAGGGCCCCTTTTTATTGTATTGAACTTTGTTTGACAATAAATATTGATATTATTATTAGCGTAATGTATTAATAGTGTTAATACACTCAAGCGCAGAGGTTGACATATTCGATAATGAACGCTTGTTTAAAGATGTCCTAAGAGCGTTTTCAGATAAGATCAATAAATCATGTCTGGTGACCCTTTTTATTTTGATAAAAAAAATATTTTGCTGACTTCATGCCCCAAAAAAAATAAAAAACCTATCCTTTTTTTGGGGGAAAATTAGTCTTTGCGAAAAAAGTTTGAGGCACCCTCTTAGTCACGTGAGCGCTTGTGTGTCGCGCGATGTTGGCACTTCGGTCGGTTCCCCCGAAGGTCTGTTCTGGCTACGGTCTAGAAATATTTACTGACATGTTAGGCATTGCAAGGCTTGACAAAAAGTATTAATCACCGAGGATCAGGGTCGTTATTATGAGAAACAATATCGCAAACATAGATCGCGCGATATTACTCTGGATCAAAGATTTATTTTTTTCCGTATCTATAAAATCTAAGGCCTTCAAATTTTGCCAGTGTGTTCTCTTTATGTAGTTCGATTTTCGTGTGAAATATTGTGTTCCTGGTTAGCAATGGAAATTTACAAAATTTGCTTCACAAAGGGGAATTTAACTAAATATAGATTACTTTGAAGATCATTTAAAAAAGGCCATCTTCAATATTCTCTAAACTCTATTAAATTAATGTTCATGATATGGTCAAGCAGTGTCTGCAATAACATTATGCAATATTTCAGTTGCTTCACAGTTATACGAGCGAGAAATATGTCCAAATGGAGGCTACCGCGTGTTGCCAGTAAATGGGGCGTCCACATACACGTTATTCACAATTTCAATAATATTAAAATCATAAGAAAGCTGCGGAGTGGTCACGAAAAGACAGATTGAAAGCACAGAGGTGGACGGTAGCATTGAAGGAAAATTCTTAACACATTTTCGTACAACCGACCCAAAGGTGCCCATTAGCCGGAGCGGTCGAGGTGCGCCACCCTGGAACATGCTTTGCGGTGCCTGTTTCAACAACCGGCGTGTAGCGTCTCTTTCGTACGCTAACGTAAAGGAAGCAACCGGAGCGACTTTGCTATCAGATCAGCCTACAACCTTGGCGGTAACATGATATATGAGGCAGGGCGCGGCAGAACCTGAACCTTCGCCGCCTGTGAGCGCTAACCGATCCGTCACTGTGAAGCTGCACAACGAAAAGAAATAGGAATATTGAAAAAAAGAAAAATAATTGCGATTGAATGAGATCGTTTGTAATTTAATTTATATAATAACTGTTTCGCGAATCGTGAAATACAAGTTAGGTATGCTCATGTGACCCTACGCTCAGTGCGTGGTGAAGCAAGCCACTTTAAGAACAAGTACCAGCTACACGATCTGCAGAGCAACAAGTAAACGTTAGCGAAGCGTGTATTTTTCCGCAGCTGGACATGGCAAGAGTGCCTGATAGAATCGGGGGCCGTGTCAAGCACCAGGCAATGCTGTACAACCTCCGACGGCCCACCACGTCACTCATAAGTCGGCGTCAGAGATGGTTGCCCCACTGAACTCTAAACTGCCGAACGTGAAACTAATCCACCTCCCGAAAGCTGACGTCAGGTGTTCACGGACACAGAAAACAAAGGAGTGGGACTCGTTTCCGTTGTGCATGGAATTCAGTCGTGTCACTTGTGGCTGTGTACGCGGTCCGACACTTCGCAACCACAGCTGTTTTAGCAAGAACAGTAGACGCAGAAAGAATATATCTTTGATAGTAATGTCCTGCTATGGCTGGCGAAAAGCAGATCATGGTCGCAAGCTTGTGGTGCCACTGAGGAGAAACGAAGAGTGATCGCTAAAGACAAAACGGAAAAAATGTTCCTCCTCGGAGCGCCAGGAGAGCGCTGCTGAACGACTTAGGTCAGCGTCCGGCAGAAACAATGCACGCGACGCAGAAACAATGCACGCGACCAGCGCCGAATGTGCGCACGGGGTCTTGAATATTTAAACTCGTTTCAATTGTACCACTTAAAACGCAAGTTCTGCGTCTTACCACTATTTAAACCTGGTCGTCAGCAGCCCAGGCTCCCTACGAAGGGTAGGCTCCGAGATTTACTTATCCGAGAAATTTGTATTCAAATCTGTTGACTTGTGCTTCAAACTCACCTGTAATCTATTGTATGAACTCTTATTTTTCAGTAACTCCTGTCGCAGTGATTTCTCCTCACAAACTTCCTACATTTTTCTACCCGTTTCCCTTTCTTCTCCCTTGTTTAAAATCGAAACGTGCTGTCTTTTTCTACTCCTGTTAGGGCGATTCCGTATATTGAGCGCCCTGCAAAAACAAAAAAAGATATTGCAAAGCATTTTTGAAGGTCCTGATATGACAGATCATGAGCCTTGATTCTAGAAAAGGGAAGAAAATTTAAGGTGGTCTTAATTTTAAACTGATTTCCAATTATTGAAAATTAATAACCTGTCTACATTTCAGTTGTTTTTTTTGGAAAGGTTATTGTTTTCTAAGTTGAATGAAAGTTTATGCGAATATAAAACAAACGCATTCAAATTATAATTAGGAAATTGAATTTCCAGTGGTTTAGGATCGGGATCCATAAACCTCTGAATTTCCTCGTAATCGATAATACATGTTTATCCTTTTATTTTACGTACAGTCTTTGCGTAAAAAATATAAAACCTAAGGCGACAACAGTGTTTCTTTTTATATATAACCAAAGGGTCGTTTGATCCTATCTGAAACGCTTAATACAGACTATCTCAATCAATCAGAATTTTTTTTTTTTACGTATCTTTATATTTACGCGTTGTGCTGCCCTCCATGGTCGGAGGATCTATTGGCGCTCACAGGCGGCACAGGTTCAGGTTCTGCCGCGCCCTACCTAGCTATATCATGTTGGCCGCTAAAGTTGTAGGCTGATCTATTTGCAAAGTCGCTTCGGCTGCTTCCTTTACGGCGCGTAGACGGAGACGCTATACCCCGGCTGTTGAAACAGGCACCGCGAAGCATGTTACATGATGGCGTACCTCGATCGCCCCGGCCCATGGGCATTTTTGGGTCGGTTGTACAAAAATGCATCAGGAATTTTCCAACTTCCCTTTAAAAATACCACTCCACTCCTTTGTACTCGTCAATTTGACTTTTCCTTACCACCCCGTAGCATTTTTACGCTTTTTTAATAATAATTAAATTGTGAAGAACGGGTATGTGCACGCCCATTTCTGGCAAACCGCGTTAGCGTCAATTTCAGCACACGTTTCTCGATTTATAATTTCAACGACACCACAAATAGTGCAGTACATGATATATTACATTATTATTGTTAGTACATGTTATAAACATTAATTTCAGAAAGTTTAAAGAAAATTAAGATGGCCTTTTTGAAATGATTTTCAAAATAATGCATATTTAGTAAAATGCCCCTGTGTGAGCAATTCTCGCAAATTAGTCCCGCTAACCAAGACAACAATATTTCACGCAAAGATGAACTATGTAAAGGGCACCACACTGGCAAAGTTTAAACAGCTTGGCTTTTACTGATGAGGAAAAACAAATCTTTATTCCAGATCGTTTTTGCGCAATGCGCCGTGTTTGCGATTGTTTTTTTTTCACAATAAAAACACTGATACTCGGTGATTAATATTTTATGTCAATCCTTTCTTATGCCTAATATGTCAGTAAATATTTCTAGACACGTAGCCAGAATATTTCTTTTTGCGAAGCTGTTCAAAATGTCAACATCGCGTGTGACGCAATACGTGCGACATGACTGAGAGGGTGATTACAAATGTTTTTTTCGGGAAGACAATATTTTTTCGAGAACAAGGATTGGCTTTATTTTTTAGGGCATAAAGCGAGCAAATTATTTTTTTATCAAAATTAAAAATGGTCACTGGACATGGTTGTTCGATCATATTTGAAAACGCCCCTAAGCATTCAGCTTTATTATGATCAATATTTTTGTGTTTCCTTTTGGTACAAAGAGTGTACTTCTGTGACCAGAATTCAGGCTTCGGTTTTTCTTGGGTACGGAAAGAAAGAAACAATAAAGAAATATTGTTATTATTATTATTATTATCGTTATTACTACTATTCCTAATTTCTAAAAAAACTGAATGCTTTCGGGTTTTTATGATTTTCACACTTTTTTGGTAGTGTGTATATTGCGGTGTGTAGTACCAAGACCGTATGGTAGTTCCTGAACACACAATAAAATTTATTATTATTATTATTATTTTTACTATTAATATTTTTATTATTATTTCTTCCTTCTTTAACGGGAGCCAGACTTGCGTTCTTATCTTTTTGGTTTAAACGTTTCCGGTCGGCCGGCGTGGATGGCATTAAAGTCGGTGACCTATGCCGGAATTATGACTCGTTAAAGGACGTACTTCTCGTTCTGATAAATAACATTCTGGATTCTGGCATTGTCTACAACGACTTAAAGCAAGCTCTGGTAGCTCTGCTTTTTAAGGGTGGTGTACCAAACGAGATTTCCTTGTATAGGCTTATCTCTATACTGTCTTGTATTTCACAGATTCTGAGAAACATCTTTTTGTCGTTATGTCAAGTTTTCTTGAGAAACACGCAGTAATATCGCCAAACCAATACGGTTTTTGTCGCTGGTCGTGGTACCACCAATCTTCTAGAAACCTTTTCAGACTTCCTTCGCTCTTCTTTCAAACACAACTTGTATGTGTGTGCACTATTTATCGATCTCGCTAAAGCGTTTGATACAGTAGACCATGACATCCTCCTAGACAAGCTGTATAGATTGGGCTTTCGTGGCCCATTTCACGCACTGCTAAAATGTTTTCTTACAAATCGCACACAGGTTGTAGCGGTAGGCAATGTCCACAGTGCAAAAGCCCTCTAAGATCTGGAGTCCCTCAGTGTTCGATTTTGTCACCACTGTTATTTAACATATATGTGAACGACATTTCATCATCCATTACCAATTCACTATTGTTTCAGTACGCTGATTACACTGTTTTTGCTTTCTCGCCATCTAGTGTACCAGCGTGCAGTGGAAATGCTCCAACTGGATGTAATTAGCGTCATGGACTGGTTTTCGGTAAACAAGCTTCGAGTAAATGCCTCTAAAACAAAGCTTATATGTTTCTGCAATTCTTTAAAGAGTATAAGGTTGACCTATCCGCTATCTCTCCACAACTCTGGTTGCTTGTGTACTCACTGTGATCCTATAGAATATGTTAGTTCGATCAAGTACCTAGGCATTTACTTTAATTGCGATCTTTCTTGGCACTACTCATATGACGCATCTTTGTCAACGGCTGAGGTCAGTGTCTTGTAGTGCTATACGGCATAAAAATATTTCTACCTTTCTCAATCAGGAAACAGGTTGTGCACGCTCTGGCCTACGATATACTAAGGTACGGGATCGAATTTTTTTTAACTGTCGACTTTTCTGGCATCCCAGAATTGACCGAATTTTAAACGCAATCCTCAAGAACGTCACGTATAACACAACATTTTTGTCAAGCACTAACTTGTTTGGTTCGCTTGAATTGCCCTCATTCCACTCCCTCTTTCTCCAAACAGTGATCTGGCGCCACTTCTGGGAGAGCGAATTTAATGTCACATCAGATTCGTCGCGTGAACTTAGGGCTACCTCTCGTTTCGACATACCACGAGTGAGAACGCGATATGGTGAAAGTACGCGCGCTTTTTATGTGCCAAAAGTGTTCAATGATTTACCAGACTCAATGTTTTTCATTACCTCAAACAAGAAATTAAAGAAAACTCTAAAAGGAACATTTCCTGACGTATCGCGACAGTGACTGTGAGCTTTATATGATATCGGTGAAACGTTCACTATTCTGTTTGCGATATTATTTTCCTTTCCATTTCTCAATTTTGTCCTGAAGTAGATTGTTGTTTTATCTGCATCATCGTGAGGCCCTAAGACCTATGGGAGTTCGCCCAGTGATTTTTTTTTTCGTTGGTGCTCCATTTCTTTTTAGTGCCCTACACTAATTGTAACTTACAGTCTTGGTCTGTTCGTCCCGACCTTCTTCTTCGCCTCTCTTCAATATGGACGTGCAAGTGCGTGCGTGTGTGTGTGCACCGATGATGTGCAGTTTCTTTTATTTAGTGCTTCGTCTGATCTGCTGGCCCCGTGGCTAACTCCGTTGTTCGTCCTGCAGGAGTAATGACAATTTTGTGTGTAATTTTCTTCTCTTCTTTATTTTTACATACTGTGTGTCAATATGCGAGCCATTGCTCTTTGATTCTTCTCTTGTTGGATCTGGTCCCACAAGCCCTTGCCGGCTTTGACCAAGTCCGAAGCTGAACTTAGTAATTCTTTCCTCATGAATAAATATTATTATTTATTATTATTATTAGCGTCGCCTCGCCGTCAATGAGTCGGAGAGCCTTATTTGTCACCAAACTGGCGCCGGACACCACCTGTGAGGATGTCTCCTCTCACCTATCCTCCATCGGGCTCGACAAACTGGAGTGCCGGCGTTTGAAGACTCGGCACGACTCATACGCTTCCTTCCACGTGTCCGTGGCTGCCGAGGATTTTGTGAAACTTGCTGACCCTGCCGTGTGGCCGAAATCCTGCCTCTTCAAAACTTTCAGAGGCACCCTTCGACAAGCCCTTCTCCATGTCTCAGAGGGCCCTCCCACGACCGACGAAAGTTGATGAGTCACGTTGATTTATTTTATCAAAACGTCCGCGGCTTACGCACAAAAACCGAATGCTATTTTTTCTAACGTTACCCTATCCAATTATTCTATATTTTGTTTAACGGAAACTTGGTTATGCTGTGACATTGGGTCCTCCGATTACTTTCCACCTTCTTTTGTGGTGCACCGGCGTGACCGCGACTTGTCCACGCGTGATACAACTGGAGGCGGCGTGTTAGTGGCCGTTGACAGGCGTTTCCGCTCGAAAAGACGCGAAGATTTAGAAAAGTTTCCCGAGAGTTTATGGGTAGAAATTGAGTGTGCAAAGAAAGTACGCCGTTTTATTGGCCTATTTTACCTGCCTCCGCAAACGACGCCCGACGACTTTCGCACTTGTCTCGCTGGCATAGAGAACACCGTTAACGAGTTACACGGGTGTAATATCTTAGTGTTAGGTGATTTTAATGCTCCAGGCATCAACTGGACGCAGTTTAACGTTTCTACTGACAACTTTTATTGCAAGCAGAAAGGCAACGACCTCCTAAACTTTGTTTCTTTTTTAGATCTTGCACAACACAACGATATTCTTAACCACCAAGGTAATGCTTTAGATTTATGCCTCTCAAACATGGACTGCGTGCGTGTAGCCCGAAGTGAAGTTCCTATGGTTCCTCTGGATAAGTATCATCCTGCCCTTGATTTAGTGCTTTCTTTTGTTGATTCCTCGATTCGCGCTCCTATTGAGGCTTCTCCTCCACGCATCTTATACAATTTTTCATCAGGAGACTACATCGGGATGTTCCACCACCTCTCGAGTGTTGATTGGTCTCCGGTCTTGGAATCCTCTGATGTAAATGAGCAGGTAGCTCTCTTTACGAGATTAATTCAAGAGGCCATCGACAGATTCATCCCATTACGATCTTTAAAGAAACCTCGCTTTCCTAGTTGGTTTTCTAATGAACTAAAAACACTACTGAAAAGAAAGAACTTTTTTCACAGGAAGTTTAAGAAAAGTGGCCTTTTAAAGTGGGAGGTAGAATTCAAGAGCTGCAGAAAGCAATGTAAGACGGTCCTAGATCGCGACCGCCAGGCTCATCGTTGCTCATTGGAATCAGATCTTGTCAATAATCCGAAGAAATTCTGGAGGTACATTAATTCACGCTCTGGGAGGCATATCGAGTCGAAGATTGTCCTGGATAATCACGAGAGCGACTTGAAGTCCGTGCCTGAGTTATTCGCTGAGCATTTTAGGTCAGTCTACAGGGATAGTACGCAGCGTTCTGCACCTGCGCTGCCTCACTTAGATGGGTTTGGTGAGTTGTTAAGTTGCATTAATGTCGATGAGGAGTGCGTCCGGTCCTGTATTAAGAAAATGAGAGCAACATTATCAGTAGGGCCCGACGGCATTCCCTCGGCGATTCTCAAAACTTATCACGACATATTCACGCCGGTACTGTGCTCTATATTTAACAACTCGTTAAGGTTGGGAACCTTTCCTGAAACGTGGAAAGTCGCTGCTGTTGTTCCGGTCTTAAAGTCGGGAAAAAAAGGTGATATTTGTAACTATAGACCTATTTCTCTTCTCTCTCCATTTTCTAAGCTCTTTGAAATGGTCGTCCATCAATTCCTGTCTTTCAAATTTCGAAACTTAGCAATTCCCAATCAGCATGGTTTTATGAGCGGGAGATCAACTACTACTAATCTTGTTAGCTTTATGTCTGCCGCATCTCGTGTGATATGTAACAGAGGTCAGTTAGACGTTGTCTACTTTGACTTAAGTAAGGCTTTTGACGTAGTCAATCACATTATTCTTTTATCCAAACTTTCCTCCTATGGAGTATGTGGCTCAGTACACGACTGGTTAAAAAGCTATTTGTCAGAGAGAGAGGCGTATGTCCGGGTCAACAACATGAACTCTTCGTTATACAAGGCTCGCTCTGGCGTTCCTCAGGGATCTGTTTTAGGACCCCTTCTGTTCACAATTTTCGTAAATGACGTCTCTTTTGCTGTTTTAAATTCTTCATTCCTGCAATATGCTGACGATATAAAAATTTATCGAGAAATAGTTACTGAACATGATTGTGCTAAGCTCCAGGAAGATGCATGTTCTTTCTACCGATGGTGCTCTGAAAACGACCTTTTCTTGAACCCGTCCAAAACCAAGGTCATGACGCTCTCTCGGAAAACTCACAATATCTCTTTTGCATATAATATTCAAGGAGAGACTTTGTCTCGAGTAAGTGTAATGAAAGATCTCGGAGTCATGGTTGATTCTGGGTTGCGTTTCTCTGATCATGTTGGTAGGGTGGTTAACTCGTCATTGCGAATGTTGGGCGTTGCCTCTCGCTTAACCAGGGAGTTCGAAAACCCGACTGCTTTTATCACGTTATACTGTTCGCTATCCAGGTCGCAGTTAGAATATGCTTCAGTTGTCTGGAATGGAATTTCTAAAAGTCACTCCTTGGTGATCGAACGTGTGCAAAAAAGTTTGTTTCTATCTTTAAACATCGCTACATAAAGGAGGATGTTCACTGCTTAACATATGAGTCTGCGTTAAAGCGTGTTGGTTTGCTTAGCTTGCACCGGCGTCGGGAGAACGCGGACTTACTATTTTTGTTTAAAACGCTGCATGGACTCATCAATTCTCCGAGCCTGTTATCGGAACTGTGCCTTAGGGTCCCACGTGTGCCTACTCGTCTTCGGTCATCTTTTTATGTGTCTAGAACGTTTAGTCCGGTAAACCCAATTGTGAGAATGGCACAGCGTTTGAATCATTACTCTGAAAGACTTGATATTTTCCACCCTTGCTACAGGACGTTTGTCCTTTCTATTAAAAACTTGCCCGTGCAGGATGAGCATTGCTGAATGGCTCTGTTATGTCTGAATTTCGTCATCTCCATGCCGTTCTTTCTGGTGGTGCACTTGTTGTCCTACGGTCTTGTGTTCCGTTTCTACTGTTACTGCCTCGTTTTTATTTTATTCTACTAATTACTCGTGCACTACCTAGTATTATGCTTAAAAATGCATCTTCTTTCCTGCGGAGATGTGTATATCGTTTTTCCGCCAGTGTTCCAGCACCAAAATGAACAACATCGGGGTTGCTGGGCACTAAAAGGCAAGATTAACGCTAATACATACAGACGCATATGATTGCTATTATTATTATTAGACTTTAAATTCCTTCAGTAACAAAGTCACCGTGAAATGATTAGATTCATGCCAACGAAACCACTACCAGAAAAATTCGCAGAATGCCGTCTTAGATGCACTAGAAAACTTGGGTCCCCAACTAATGAGTTTCGTTGAAATGGGCAACGCACCACTCTATCGACGATAATGACGAGGCTGTACCTTGGCGGTAATTTATGTCATGTTGTAGAAAATTTCAACGCATTTCTTTGCATACTTTTTCCTGGACAGGCGAGAGATCCACCAACTCCTGCTGGTAACACTGTTCAGCTCCTCTGCGTTGCTGCTCCCACTGCAAGAGACGGATCTGCTCTCAATCTTGTTTAGCTTTTTGAAGCCAAGCTAGTCGCCTCGGAATTCGACAAACACCTGTCTCTCCGATCTTTCGCAGAAACCATGTCAGGTCTCCAAAGCGGCTCTTCTTCTATGCTAAACGCCTTTATTGAGGCTAAATCGATTCCCGACGACCTGAAAACATCAGCTAGTGCATCCTCTAGACAAAGGTGGTGCCAAAATAACATCGAGAATTACTTCGACCGATTGCTATTCTGACCGATAATCGTGCAGATAGTTTTGAATTGCATGCGTCCAGGTAATGACGTTCTTTTGATAAACCTAATATATTGTCACCCATTGCAGTTTGGATTCGTGCATGGTGAAGCGGGCACAATGGCCTTCTTCTGGAAGATGTTTTCGATTATCTTTACTCTTGGCTTCGATAATAACTTTAAGTCAGCTACCAACACTATCCTCGGATCGTGCCTAAATGCGTTCGCCACCGTTAGTCACTCGTTACTTTTAGCGTTAACTGCAGAGCACAAACTTCCGTGGTAATCTTTTTTCGTTTTTGAGCGCATCTTGACAATCGCCTCAGCCAGTGTTCTGTTGTGAGGTTGTCAAAGCTCACGAATCGTCCAAAAGCAGTGTACCATGAAGGTTCAATTTTGTCGCCCTTTTCTCTAAACCATTCTGGCCACAACGACATCGCCAACCATGCACCAGGACGTGCAACGATCTATCAGTAGGCAGACGACACTGCAATCACGTCGCAACATACTAACTACGTAGACTCGATTCGCCAGTTGCTAGCTCCATGCGACCGCAGTCATGGACTGGCTCGAGAAAAACCTAATCGCCATCAATTTGAAGAACAACACAACGTAGTATTGCCACAACCTCACATATAAACAACTTCAATCTCAGCAATCTTCATGTGCACACCTATCGCCGTAATCATGCGCCTGTGTCCCCTTGGAGTACGCAAATAGTAGTGTTAAGTAATTCTGGTAGGATTTTTTCGATAGCAGCCTAAAGTCGGCGTGCCCATTTAGAATATATTTGCAAAAAATTAAGAAGCGCCAGCTGCATCTTATGTCGATCCAAATGTCTCATGCCTCTTTCTGTTCGTAAGGTTATTGCTCATACTCGGGTACAGTATCCTTCGGTATGGCATAACAATTTCGGTAATCTGTTCCGCTATCTGGAGAGCTAGAATTCGACAGCACCCTGCAGATCCTGTGCGGTGCTCCTATAACATGCAAGTACCTGAGAACACCACATCTCATATTCTTCAACTGCCTGTCTTTCACACCCTCCATGTTCATACAGTTATTTTGCGACATTTCTGGAGCTCTGAATTCAAAACTTTAAGCTCATCTATGTGCCTCCGACACGTGCAGCCTTTCCAAATACCTCTTGCGCATACCCGATACGGTGAAAGTACGTGAGCATATTACGTTCCAAAGCTTTTCTCACAGCTGCCGCCTGCGCTTCTAGGTCTCTGCTCATCCGTAAACTTAAGAAATCACTGAGAAGTATGAGTTTTCGATGATCTCTGCTTTACTTTGTTTAGTGTTTTCTCAGTGTGGGTTGCACTGTGCAGCCTGGACGTTCTGACAACCGCTCGTTGGACGCCATAAACTGCAATTCTCGTTTTTCGCCTGACTATTTTTTCTTTTTTCTCCTCATCAGGCGCAACACTTTGGTCTTTGTGATTATCGTTATTTTTATATTAAGTCTTTTAAACTCATCTATGTACTTGTATCAGTATTCGGAGGTGTGATTCTGTGTGTTGCACGCACCCAATTGCTGACAATGACCTTGGGACATTCCCAGGACGTGTGGTGTCAATCTGTCCTATTTCCTTTTTGTATACCGGGTAGCAATGTTTAAAGTGTTAATTTTAGGGTAGCATCCTACAAGCTTCTGTTTTGGCTTTGATGCGCCCGTCACGCAAACATTGCTGTGCTCCATACAATAAATGTATTATTATGTTCGTTCTCGAGGTGGAAAATTGATACATCCTGATGTTATACTTAATGAGAGAATATGACCACATCCATTGTATGCGATATATTCGCGCGTCATTTCCAGTTTTGTATATAAACAGAATAGAGTGGTACCCAGCCGCCATCTCCTAGTGTGAACGGGATCCATTTCCTCCTGCCTGTGGATGAGGGAATGGCTCAGGAATGCATAAAACAACTGGAGGCCTACCATGTCCTGAGGTCACGACGGTATTCCAGCAGCACTTGTAAAAGCATTTCAAGAAATTTTCAGCTACACCTTCCTCCTATCATATTTTGAAACTCCTTAAGAACAAAGTGTGCTTCCCGACATGGGAGTGTCAGTCGTAGCCCCAGTCAAAAAGTCTGGAAGTCGTACCACTGCGTCAAACTACAGGCCAGTGTCACTGCTGTGTACATTCTCAAAGCTTTTAAAATAGTGGGTCCACAAAACGTTGTCCTTTCGCTTAAAAAATCTATTAAGTTCCAACCAACCCGGATTTTTATCAGACGCTCAACAACAACAAATTTCATTTCCATTTATATCCATTGTATCCTAAAGCTGTGTGTCACAGAGGGCCAGTTTGATATGAGTCTACTTTTGATCTGAGTAAGGCCTTTGATGTGGTTGACCAGTGGTACTCTTTTTATCCAAACTTTGTGGTATCGGTGTCTGTAGAGGGCTACACTACTGGTTTCAGAATTATTTGTCTAGCCACGCCTCGGGGTGAGGCCTCAGGGATCAGTTCTTGGCCCACTTCTTTTCTCTATTTTTGTCAACGATGTGTGTGAGCAGATTGTAAACTCGTCCTTTTTGCAATAGGTTGATGATATCAATATATTTAGAGAGATTAAAACTATCTCAGATTTCAAGTTTCCTACAAGAGGACATAAACTCATTTGTCAAATGGTGTTCACTGAAATTTCTCCTACTAAACAGCTCAAAACCAAGGTTATGTCCTATAGTCGCAAACGCAAACAACGTGTTTCCCTTACAGTGTTCTTTCAGAAGTATTGTGCCGTTCTAGTGAAGTGCGGGACTTGGGAGTGCTTTTTGACTCCTCCTTGAGATTTGATAGCCACGAGCTCCGTACAGGTACCTGCGCTTCGCGCGCTCGGGTTGTTTGTCGAACGACTAGAGTATTTAAAAACCCCACTACGTTTGTAACCCTGTACCGCTCTTTGACAAGGTCTCAACTCGAATACGGATCTCCTGTAGAAATGGTAGCTGTAAACTACCTCTCCTAAGTCTGAGCGAGTGCAAAACAAATTTCTATCTATTTATCACTATCGATATCTGCGTGATGAAACATCTTCTATCAAAGAGTAACAATGGGTTGGACGTTCTACAAATGAACAGTTTATGTGACCGTCGAGAATAGGCAGATCTGGTTTTCCTTTTCAAAGTCCTTGATGGTATGGCCGACTGTTCAGAACTGCTCTCACAGATATCTTTACGAGTTCTCAGACAGCGACCCGTTTGACAACGTCTTTTTACTCTCCTCGGACGTTAAATATCCTGGACCCCATGTTTCGTATGTGTCGGCATATAATGGCATTGCAAGTGATCTTGATATTTTTGTGCGACTGAATTTGTCATGTGTTCTCATGAGTCTTGTATGAGTCTCGTTGAACTTGTCGTGATTGTGATGTTAATATATATTACTTAATAAGGTATATTCTGCTTTTGTGGTAGTCTTCTACTTTTGCGTCTCGGACTCTGCATTCCGTTCTTTCCTTTGTTTTGCATCGTATCTTTGTGTCGTCAGCATGCGTTATAAGTGTATCACATCTTCTTACTCAATGCTCGAGTTTTTATGTTTTCTATTTTTTTATTCTTTTTTTATTTTTTTTTTCTACTTTTTTTGTAGTGTGTAAATTTCGGTGTGCCATTACTAAGACCGCATAGTCGTTCCTGAACACCCAATAAAAATTATTCTTGATTCTTGACTATTATTATTATTATTATTATTATTATTATTATTATTATTATTATTATTACTATTACTATTATTATTATTATTATTATTATTATTATTATTATTATTATTATTATTATTATTTTACAATATGTGTGCGTTTCATATGTCTCGCTGCCTCGCATTTACTTTGCACGCTTCAACTTCCCGTCGAACATCTTGATTCTCACCAGCAGAATTCCTATCTTTGTTTCCCTTCTGCATTTGTTTGGTCTTGTGTAAAATGTGTGTTTTTTGTGTTTTTATTAATTTGTAGTTATAAGTGTGCCGGCACCAAAACCGCGAGGTTGTTCCTGGACACTCTAATAAACATTGATTGATTGATTGATTGCTTGATTGATTATTATGAATTGTTAATTGTTAAGATAAGAAGTATTAGGAAATATTGGAATGAACTTCAAATAATTAGGCGATTGGTAGAGAATTGTGTGGACGTACTTGTATTATGCCATCTGACGACGGGGACCAAGGACGTGTGCGTCTGCTGCACTGCCCAGTTTTTCGGTGGACAGCAATTTTTGCACCGCGCGTCATGTACTCGCCGGTTTCACTGCAAGTGCCTAGATATACGGGCAGAAGAACACGACATTTTCATGCAGACTGGTAAAAGCAGCTACAAATGCAAGGATTGTTCAAGGCGCTCAAATCCTTCTGCGACGAGGCTTATCGGCGCTGGATATGATGGCGGGGATACGCCCACACGCGGAAGTGCAGAATCCAACATTGGCGGAGGCGACAACGGCAACGGGGAATCGGCACATGACGGAACATCTTCGGAAACTATCCGCCTGCTCGTGGGGCTTTCGTCTCGGCTGGATATTTTGACGGCCGAGGTAAAGCTGCTACGCGCGGATAACAGTGCGCTCAGAGAGGAAGCCTCCCTGCTTCGCCAGGCAGTTGTGAACGAGTCCATCGCGGCTGCTTTCAAAAACGCGTCACCCGTCGCCCCGGAATTGGCGGTGCGTTTGTACGCTTCAGTTGCTATGGGCGTCCGCCCCAAGACTCTGACTCAGGTACAACATCCGGATATACCTGCAAATACGAACTCTATCCAACCTACAATCCGTTTCATCTCGCCATTGACGAGGAATCTTTGGTAGCGTTGAACAGCCCATATGTGTGGCCGGATGGCTCTCTTTTTCGTCCGTTTTTTTAGGCTGCCTATTTCCCGGCATTACGGGACAGTCTCGGAGAAATTTAACTCAAACTGATCATGGCTCGAAAAACTTAGTGTATATTATCAAAACGTTCGTGGTCTTAGAACCAAATCAGATGAATTTATGTCGAATCTGCTGGGTTGTGATTACAACATCGTTACCTTATCGGAAACGTGGCTCACATGATGGCATCGCTGAGTGGCGGTTATTTTCCAGCGTGTTTTTCTGTGTTTCGCAGGGACCGTGACTATGTGTCAAGAATAAAATACGGCGGTGGTGTACTGATAGCCTGCAATCAATCTTTGAACGCCCATAGACGTAACGATCTGGAAACTTATCGGGAATCGGTGTGGGTTGAAATTCCTTCTGCTGATGGATTCCACCTTCTGATTGGAACATATTATTTTCCTCCCGCTTCAGATGCTGCGCTTTTCATAGACCACTTCAATTTCCCTGAAAACAACATAGATACTACTAAATATCGCGTAAACATTTACGGAGATTTTAATCTTCCAAAAAGTTGATTGACTTTCTGGCATTATTAAAAGTGAAAGCTCATGTACGCGTCTAAAAGCAACTTGTTTATTCAGCTATTTAAATTTTAATGATTTTACGCAAGAGAACATGTTTGTGAATTGCTCCGGAAACATTCTTGATTTAGTTCTATCTAACTTTTGTGTTTCGAATGTGACTTGTGTAAATGATCCCCTGGTAACTGCTGATACTTACCACCCTCCGATTGAGGTCTTGTTTTCAATGTCTTTAAGGTCATATCACTTTGCTGCGTCCTGAGAAGTGTCCCAAATGGTTCTCTAAGGATTTACGACCTTACTTGAAGTTAAAATTACATTATCATACATTGTATAAAAAGACAAAACTAAACGTGTGGTATAAAAAATACAGCATATGTCGTAAACTAACAAAGCAACTCCTCACTAATGACCAGTATCTGTACCATAAGCAGGTGGAGCTTAGCTTAAACAAGCGACCCGAAGAATTCTGGCGCTGTGTGAAGAAGCATACCAGGAAGCAGTCAAACTGTATAACGCTACATAACGACCCTGGTATTCATACGTCACCTAAGTCTGTCTGGTGAGCTGTTTTCAGAACACTTTAAGTCATGTTTTTCGAATCTCCACACTACGTCTTCTTTGACATGGGATTCTGTTGACTATTTACCTTTAACGAGTATTACGGTTGATGAGGTGGTTTCGGCTATCCGTGAACTAAATTCTAAGCTATCGACAGATTCCGATGGTATTCCGAACTTTATTGTGAAGGGCTGTTGTGAAGAACTTGCTCCTCTTCTTGAAAAGGTGTTTAACATGTCGCTCCAGAAGGGTGTCTTTCCAAACACCTGGAAGTGCTCAATTGTACCAATTTTCAAATCTGGTAATTGTGGCGACATCACTAATTATCGTCCTGTATCTCTTTTAAATGCATTCTTAAAAGTGTGCGAGAAGGTGATGTACAGCCGTTTCTATAACTATATTAAAAGAAAGATTTTTCCCGTTCAGCATGGTTTTTTCAGCAGGAAGATACGTGGAAACAAACTTATGCGCATTTCTTAATTATTCTATGCCAATTGTCCAGAGTCGGGGACAGGTAGATGCAGTATATCTGGATATGTCAAAGCCTTTGACAGGTTTAATCATGAATTGTTATCGCTGAAACTCAAGAACTAAGGGCTTGGCCCTGAGTACATTACCTGGTTCAGGAGTCATTTACATGAAAGACAAAACTGTGTTAGAGTTCTGGCTACCTGTCGCGTCCTTCCATATCTATTTCGGGTGTGCCTCAGGGCTCCAATCTTGGTCCTTGGTTGTTTAACATTTTTGTAAATGGTCTCATATCCTCCGTGAAGCACTCGCAGGTGCTCTATTTTTGCAGATCAATGTTAAACTGTTTTGGCAGGTGGACTGTATCGCCAACTGTACTTTGCTGCAAGAGGATGTCTCGTCAGTACAGAAATGGTGCATTTCAAACAATTTGCTTTTGAACCCCCGTAAACCCAAGTGATGTCTCTGTCAAGAAGGCGTAACACGTTATCATATGACTATACTATGGAAATTGAGCCTATAAGTAGGAGCAAACTAGTAAGAGATCTAGGGGTTTCTGTGGATAACCACCTTTCTTTTAATTCACAGATTAATTCCATCGTCAGTCAGTCCATGCCGGTGTTGGGAATAATGGCTCGTTTAACTAAACCATTCAGCAGTCATCACTGTCTGTTGCGACTCCACAGCACCCATGTACGCTCTAAACTTGAATTTGCACCTGTCGTTTGGAATAATATATCTAGCTCAGCAAGCGAAAGTATTGAACATGTACAAAGGCGGTTTGTACGCACTAATCTACGATAGATATTTTGGTCGCAAATATTATTTTCAATATAATCTGATTTTAACTAGACTAGGATTGTGCAATTTCATGTAACAGAAGTTCTATCCGGGATGTTAAGTTTTTGCATAAGTTGGTTCACGGATCAATAGACGGTTCTACTTTGCTTGCTCCTTTACATTTTCGCGTTCCTATTAACACAAGTTCTAAAAATCGCAGAGTGTTTTATCCAGATCACCTTAACTTGTCACCTGTATCATGAATTCAACATGTCCCTAACAGGAAGTATTGCGGCATTGATATTTTTGTACAACTTTGCCCCATATGTTTTACATATATGCATGATTTTAAAATCGGTTTGATTAAGGATGTATTTTTTTGTAACGGCAATGTGAGTCTTACATTGTGCGTTTACCGCAAAGGCCAACCGGCTGTTGGTAAGCACGCAAAATAAATAGTGTATTGTATTGTATTAACAGAGATAAACGTTCGGGACATGGGCGTTTCGCAAGGACAGTTATTTTTGCCCAGGTTTGGGGCTTTCTTTTCGAGACGTAAGAGAGAGAGGAGAAGGTATCGCTGTATATGTGAGGAAAACATCGTCTGTAGTAAACATAGATGTCTCTTAAATATGCAGAGTGTTGATCTTTGAAGCTCTCAATAACAATTTTGCAATATCCTTATCTCTTTTTATAGGCCCTCTGCAAGGGTATCTGATTTTTTGGTTGAATTAGACACAATTTCGGAAGACATTGTTCCCACAGATGAGATTTACATAGTGGGTGACCTAAATAGTGATCTTGCGTCTTCAAAATTTATTGTTTGTGATTACTTAAATATTCTAGCGAATTGTGGTATTGACAGCGTAATTAATGCACCTATTACAGAAGAACACCTGTGCGATAACCTGGTCAGATCTTGTATCAACCGTATCAGCATCAGAAACTCGGGAGTATTTATATTATCTGTGGTTATTCAACAAAAACTAGCGGGCTACCACTTTGTGGCATGTCGAATAAACTTTGGCATCATTTCGGGGGATGTATTAGACCAACCGAAACAAGAAAAAATCGTGGATATCACAAATCTTGATAGATTAATTTCCGCTTATGACCGGGACGAATAAATTGAAAACTTTAATTTTGAAGAGGCGTATTTCAAGCTAGTCCATACTCTTTGGAACTTCAGAGACACGAGTACAAAAACCATTAACGTGAAAAAACGCAAGAAATATCATGCTTGGCTCACCTCAGACGTATACTTTCTTTGGTAAAAGAAAAAAATCTTCTAACGGCAAGATGTCGTCGTTTTTCCGAAAGGAAAGTATTTTTAAGTATAATTCCAAAGTCATATAAATCGGGTCAGCTCTGTAATTTGTTTCAGGAAAGGATAACACTTCCAAAAAGGTTTTCGTTTCGTGTTTCGATGTTTCGAAGAATTGGGAATTGGTAAACGAGGTTATGGGCGGTTCCGCCGGATCAACCATTGATGATGTGATGCAAATTAATTTTTTATCTAATATTTCATCAATTTCTCACACTTTCAATCGATTCTTGGATCTGTTTCGGGTACGTCGCAAGATAGATTTATCGTTCCCACTAATTTGTACAGTTCTGGCTCCGCCTCCGCATTCTTATCAAACATGACCTTAGAATATTTACGCTCGGAATTAGTTAGCCTTAGGAATTAAATCATCCGGTCAGATAAAATTAGCCTGAGTGACTTAATACACAATTATGAAGCAAAGAGTAAAATATTACTATATTTATTAAATTAAATTATTAATTCAGAGTCATTCCTGCAGTGTTGAGAAATAAAATAGTCAGACATCTTTACAAAGGTGGCGCGCGTGGTAGTGTTGAAAGCTACAGGCCCATATCCATTCTTCCCTTTTAAGCATTTGTGCTTAAAAACATACTTGAAAACAATACCCGCCTTTGTTTAGAAGTTTAATCATTTAGCCCTGTCTCAGCACGGCTTTATCTCTGGGCGAGGCACTTATTTGTTGCTTGAGGAGCTCGTAAATTTATTACATGCAACATTTGGTAGCAACAAGCGTGCGTGCGCTCTGTTTGTAGACGTTTCAAAAGCTTTTGATTCTTGATTTTTATTATTTCTTTCTTGTGTCCAGGAACAGCCGAAGCTTGAATGCTGGTACACACAAAGGCACTCTTTGTACAAAAAGGAAATACAAAAATCAACCAGTCAAAAAAAAGTTTTAAAAATATTTTAGACTATGGTTTTAGGGACCTTTTTGAATATACTTCAGGAATTGTTAATGAACCGGACTCAGGATGTTTCGATCTGCGACACCAAGAGTGAGAATATGTCATTGGAAGCTGGCGTAAATGAGGGTTCTGTACTGTCTCCACTTTTATTTAATTTGTTTGTGAATGACCTTGCAAAAACTTTGTACGGATGTGTAACATTTCAGTATGCGGACGATACTTTCCTGGTGTTGCGGCATCTTAATGTATGCAGTGCAGTTGCCTTGAGACAAGATGATGCGACAGATATGATCGACAGGTGGTGCTTCTCTGATTCAAATTAACATTAATAAAGGAAAACTCATGAGTTTCAGCGGTCCTTTGACGCAAAAAAGCCGAGATTTTTCTTTTGTGTAGCATTCATCAAAGTATGCACGCTGCAACAGTAGTTCTCTTGAATATGTTAATACAACAAAATATTTAGAAATTTTCTTTGATAGCCTGTCCTGGAATGCTCGCCTTAGTCATGTCGCTAATAAATTGCGAAGTGTATAATGTGTGTTATGTAACACAAAGACGTTTCGTCCTTTTACAGTTCGAAAAACGATAGCCAATGCTTATGCCTACGGCTTACTACGTTATGGGATTAATTTGTATGGGAATGATTCTGCACATTGGCACAATAAGATTGATGGCATTCTAAAAGGCATTTTAAAAGATTATAGCATAGACATCTACGAAAATCACCAATGACGAATTGTTTAAATATTTGCGCCTTCCACTTTTTTTGCACTTTTTTTCAAATATATGTCATCAGTAAGCATTATTGGCGCAGCACTTTCAAAATCTTTCGACTTTATTCTCGCTTTTTGCGTCAGAGTGAGCGCTTTGTTTTCCCAAATGCTTATACGAAGCATTGAAACAGAAAAAGCTAGTTTTATGTTTCTGATATGTTTACCGATATAGTTGCAAAGGGACAGCTGAAAAGGCTCCTAAAACAATTTGCCAAGGAAAGATTACTTGGTGTTACTTCAGTGTACTTCTTTGTATTGCTATTTTTTATTTTTTGTTATTTTTTCCAGATATTTTACACTTGACGCGTATCTCAATATCTACTTTATAAACAGCTATATGCGATGCTGAGTTATGGTTTTGGCGTTTCTTGTATTATCTGCATCGCTACTGTTACCAAAAAGCGAGGTTTTTCTTCTAATATATTTTTTTTGCCTCCAGATATTGTTGTATTTCCTCGCTATGGGGGGGGGGGGGTGGCATGTGGTCTTCATGCTTGTCTAACCTTTTATTTTTTGCTTTGTGCGCATATGCTTCTAGGTAAGGTATATCTTCTGTCGCCGAGGTTTCTTTTTTTACTCTGTGTATGTATTGTTTTAATATTCTGTGCCGCTGCAAGGCCCAGTAACACAAGCCGTTTTTGGCTTTCGACGGGCCCTCGTTTTTATGTACTGATAAGAAATATGTGCAACGAAAATTATCGTTTTCATTATCAATATTTATTAATATATTTTTACTAAAATGTATTATTATTATTGTTATTATTACTCTTTCTAGACGTTTCAAAGGCATTTGATTCTATTAGTCATAAAATACTTAAGAAAAAAATTTACGGCTACGGTTTCCGGGGCCCATTTATGTATTCTTGAAAATTTTTTAGCAAATCGAACGCATCAGGTTTCAGTCGGTAAAACCAGCAGTGTCAGCATAAATTTGAAAAGCTGCAGTGCCTCAGGGGACTGTTTTATCGCCACTTTTAATCTTTACGCAAATGACTTAGCCAAGACTGCTTCCGGCTGCGATATTTATCAGTACGCCGATGATACTTTGTTAGTTTCTTGGTATATTAATTGTTGCAGTGAGATTTCTTTACTGCAAACCAATGGTGACCGGTAATAGACTGGTTTGAGGCAAATTGTATAAAAATAACATTGATAAAACAAAATGTATGTGTTTCAGTTGTCCCCTGAAACGCAAATGTCCAGACATTCTCTTCGTGTTGCACTCATCGAAATGAACGCGCTGCATTTGCGCAGCTATTTAATTTGCCCCTTCCAACAAGTATTTAGGAATATTTTTCGACAGCGATCTGTCATGGAATTCTCATCTAAGTTATGTTGCCAAGAGACTGCGAAGTGTATCATGTATGTTTGTATTCTACAAAGACTTTTTCCCATTTTCAGTTGGAAAGATGATAGTCAATGCTTTAGCCTACGGGTTGCTACGGTACGGTATTACAATTTATGCAAACTGTTGGATGCTGTGGCAAAATAAATTCGACACGATCCTAAAGAGTACTTTGAGGGGTGTAGCGTACACGTATATTTCTATACCGAGTGATGAATTATTTGCATCCCTGTGCCAGCCGCGTTTTCTACCTCTTTTAAGATTGTGATGAGTAAGCATATTTTTGCAAAAGTTCTTTTAAAACGCCTCGTGTTGTGGAACGTGTTTTGAGAGACGGTGAACGTTTCATAATCCACGTGTTTATACAAAATGTGGAAAACGACTGCGCTCATTTTATGTACCCGAACTCTTTAATGGCTTACCGGACACGTTTTTGGGATAACTACAAAGCGTCAATGAAAAAAAAAACTATAAGAGCAATATACTAAAGTTATACTTACATTTTCCAAATTACATACAGTGTTAGTCCCCTTCGGCTTTATATTATTAATTTGACCCTAAGTTTGGATGATCTGCAGATTATCCCCCCATGATGACTTTAATCGTGGTTTCCCTTTTGGCCTTTGTCTCCAATATGAAAAAGCACTATCAGTAATACCTGCTTTTCTCTAGTTATCGACAGGGTTATTGTTTGTGGCCTGATAGTATTTTGTTCAGCTGTGTATGTGCTTTATTTTTAAAAGATTATTATGTGCGAGTTTGTATCTACATCATGACTGCTGTGTGTGTATGTTTTTATTTCCTTTATTTTATATTTTTTTGCGTGATATCTTTCACTGACTAGTTTGATGTTTCACTACACCACTGCCGGGTCCAGTCCCACAAGCCACTATTGGCTTTTGACGGACCCGCCTTTGTATACATTGCATTTATACTTGTGCAATAAATTATTATTAATATTATTATTGGCTTAGGTCATTACTTCGCTGCGCTTTTCTCGCGCCTAACGGCAGTGCGCGTATTCCGCCACCTTTTCTGTGCGTCGATTCAACTATGACTCCAACCATCGAGTGTGTGGCGTGTACCAAGGCAGTGGAAACCGATGGAAGGCACATGTGCGCAGACTGCAAAGGTGCTTACCATTTGGGCCAGACTTGTTCCAGTATCGCCGACAAGACGTTCACCACTATGGGTCAGTCTAAACGTGACAAGTGGAGATGCCGGACATGCCATGGGAAAGAGAGGTCAAGCGGGACCCCTTGATGGGATCGAAGCCTCGCTGGGTGTGGAGAATCTATCTGCTCAGCTGGCTGCCATGACTGAGAAGCTGGATGGGTTGTTCATCCTGAAAGGAAGTGTAGATTCCCTATTGTCTCTGTCGGCGCAGCTCAACGAACTCTTATTGGTAAAGCCACTGGTTGAGAGCCTGAGGAGACAGTCAACGAAATTGAACAGTCCATGGACTTATTCTCCGCTGACTATGACCGTCTTCTCAAGCTGGCAACAGCCAACGAGCAAACTGCAAAGGTCTCCAGGACGAACTGTCGGAACTAAAATCAATTGTGCAGATACAAGCAGCCGAAATCCAGGAGATCCGGGGCGCGCTCAACGACAACGAACAGCACAGTCGCCTCTCCAACCTCGAAGTGCACGGACTTCCTGTCTCGCCTAAAGAAGACCTATTATCCTTTATTGGAGTCTCTCGTGGAAAAGCTGAACATCTCTCAATTCGACAAAACCGATATACTCGCTATACATCGCTTGCCTGCCAAACGTGAAAAGGCCCCGCCGTTTCTAATCCGATTTGCTTCGGTCAGCATGAAGGAATCGTGGATGGAAGCGCGGGGAAAGCTTCCCTCACTCAGTCAGGTTGGTCGTTTCCCCGAATTGTACTTAAACGATAACCTGACTCGTGCGAACAAGGAGCTGTTTTGGCAGGCCAGACAGAGAGGCAAGGAGCGAGGCTATAAATTCGTGTGGGTGACAAGGGGCTAAGATATACGCCAGAAAGATGGAGGAATTCTCTCCCTGTGAGGATCAACCATAAATTAGACCTTGAAAAGATTATCTCGTTGCATGACAAACTTCGCTCAGGTTTCAAATGTTCCGTCTTTCAAAAGTTTCTTGCAGTCTGTCATGACCACTGTTTTTCTGTTTTACACGTTAATATAAGGAGCATACGAAAACATTGGAATAAATTCGAGATAATTTCAAGGGATATTAGTTCGCTGGAAGATGTCTTTGTTTTAACAGAAAAAAGCATTTCCTCTGTTGCTACAGATCGATTTTCTTTACCAGGATATATGAGTAAATTCTACACGCGCTGTTCCGGTCATGGAGGTGGCATCGCGGTTTTCGTGAATGAGATGTGGTCCATTACTAATATTTATTTGTACTTCAATCACGCAGAGTGTGTCGCCCTTTCTCTAGGAAACGCACGGCGACCTCGGTATATTTTTGCAGTCTACAGACCGCCTTCCACGAACGTTGGATTTTTCTGGAAGAACTTGAAACTAACACAAGTAGTCTCACCATGCGTTGTAGGAGATTTCAATATTGATATCTTTAGCACGACCAAATCTACGGTGTGCAAATACTTAACATTCTTGTCATCGCATGGGATAGAGTGCACTATTAATGCTCCAACTCGGGAAGAGTTTGTATTAGACAGACTAGTTTGCTCCTGCATTGACCATATCAACATCAGAACATCTGCGTAGCTCGTTAAATCGGCAATTATTACCGAAAAACTTGCTGACCACTACTTTGTGGCTTGTCATTGTTCTTTTGGTAACTTGGCATCGCGCAAATTACCTGGATCGTATTAAAATAACAAGCATAGACAATCGTGCCTTTGATAAGCTAGTTTCGTCATATGACTGGATCGGATTTATGGAGTCTGTCCACCACAGTGACGTATATAAAAACTTCGTTCTTTTGTTGGATAAATTCTATGACACCTGTCGGAAAGAGGTGTCCATAAAAAAAGTAACCCTGACCTCTTATGGCTAAATACAAATATTTTGACAGCAATTAGCGATGAAAATGCTTTATGAGGCGAGATGCCGTCGTTCACTTAACAATGTGCAATTGAAGTGAGACTTTAAATTCCTTCGTAACAAAGTAAACGCAATGATTAGATATGCCCAACGAAACTACTACCAGAGAAAATTCGCAGAATTTCGTTCAGATGCAAGGAAAACTTGGTCCCTAATTAATGAGTTTCGTGAAACTAGCACTACGCCACTCTATCGACGATACGATGAAGCAAAATTTTGGCGGTAATTTATGTCATGTTGTAGAAAATTTTAACGCTTTCTTTGCTACTTTTTTTGGACAGGCGAGAGATCCACCAACTCTTATTGGTAACACTGTCAGCTCCTCTGTGTTGCTTTTCTCACTCCAAGAGACGGATCTGCACTCGATCTTGTTTAGCTTTAAGCCAAGCAAGTCGCTTGGAATTGACAACATTCGTCTCTCCGATCATCAAAGAAACCATGTCAGTCTCAAAGCGGTCCTTCGTTTTATGTTAAACGGCTTTATTGAAGCTAAATCGATTCCAGACGACCTTCAAACATCAATAGTGCGTCCTCTATACAAAAGTGGTGCACAAAATAACATCGAGAATTATCGACCGATTTCTATTCTACCGATAATCGTGCAGGTAGTCGAAAATCATGTGTTTCAGGTAATGACGTCTTCTTTAGTTAAATTTAATATATTGTCACCTACTCAGTTTAGATTCGTGCATGGGAAGGGCACACAGCCCCTTCTGGAAACTTTTCTGATTATCTTTACTCTGGTTTTTGATAATAACCTTGTCACGTCAACACTATTCTTGGACGTACCTAAAGCGTTCGACATCGTTAGTCACTCGTTACTTTTACGTAAACTTCACAGCATATGACTTCCGTGGCACTTTTTTCTTTTTATGAGAGCTATGTTGACAATCGCTCCCAGCTGGTATCTGCTGGAGGTTTCAATGCTCACGAACCAAACTAAAAGCAGGTGTACCACAAGGTTCAATTCCGTCACCCTTTTGTTTAACATCTTTTTCAATGACACCGCCAACTATGTACCAGGTCACAAAAGATCTATCAGTATGCAGACGACACTGTGATCATGTCGCAACATATTAATTACGTAGACTCGATTCGCCAGTTAGAGCACCATGCGACTGCAGTCATGGACTGGTTTGAGGAAAACGTAATCGCTATCAATGTAAAAAGAACAAAACTAATGTGTTTCTACAATCCACATAAAACAATCAATCTTAGCATTCTTTTTATTTTACACTCATCTGCTTGTAATCAGTGCGCCTGTGTCCCCTTAGAGTACGCTAGTAGTGTTAAGTACCTTGGTATATTTTTCGATAGTGGCCTAAAATGGCATGCCCATTTAGCATATGTTTGCAAAAAAATAAGAAGCGCCAGCTGCATCTTATATCGATCCAAATGTATCATGCCTCTTTCTGTTCGTAAGGTTATTGCTCATACTCTTGGGTGCAGTATCCTTCGGTATGGTATAACAGTTTTTGGTAATTGTTCCGCTTTTTTGAGAGCTAGAATTGACAGCATACTTAAAGCAATCCTAAGGAGTGTCTCCTATAACAAGCAAGTACCTGAGGACACCACTCTTTTCGACATTCTTCAACTGCCTGCCTTTCACATCCTCTATGTTCATACAGTTATTCTGCGACATTTCTGGAGCTCTGAATTCAAAACTTTAAGCTCATCATCTCGTGCCCTCCGACACGTGCAACCTTTCCAGATACCTCTTGCGCATACCCGATACGGTGAAAGTACGCGAGCATATTACGTTCCAAAGCTTTTCTCACAGCTGCCGCCCGAGCTTCTAGGCCTTACCTCGCTCCGTAAACTTAAGAAATCACTTAGAAGTATGAGTTTTTGATGATATCTGCTTTAATTTGTTTAGTGTTTCCCAGTGTCCATTGCACTTGTGTAGCCTGGACGACCTGGTCAATCGCTCGTTGGACGCCGTGTACTGCGAATTTCGTTTTTCGCCTGAGTATTTTTTCTTTTTCTTCTCCTCATCAGGCGCGACACTTTGGTCTTTGTGATTATCGTTATTTTTATATTAAGTTATTTTTAATCATATCTATGTACTTGCATCAGTATTTGGATGTGTGATTCTGTGTGTTGCATGCACCCAATTGCTGACGCTATGACCTTCGAACATTCTAAGGACGTGTGTGTGTCAATCTGTCTTATTTCCTTTTCGTATACCGGGTAGCAATGTTTAAAGTGTTAATTTTAGGGTAGCATCCGACAAGCCTTCTTTGGCTTTGATGCACTCCGTCACGTAAACATTGCTGTGCTCCACACAACAAATGCATTATTATTATTATTCTTATTGATGATAATAATGAAACAATCAACCAATCAGTGTTTATTACAGTGCCCAGGAACACACTCGCTGTTTTTGGTTCTGTCACACTTCAAACTGGAAACTAATAAAAATACACACTTACACAAAACCCAACAAATTCAGAGGGGCAAAAAAAGTTAGGAATTGTGTGGGTGAGAATCATGCGTTCATAGAAAAGTTGAAGCGTGCAAAGTGAACGTGAAGCAGCGACACATCTGCAGCGCACAGATATTGTAAACAGGGTATATTTGACACAGTGGGGCATTCAGCACTTCTCAGACCTGCTCAAGCATGAACAGTCCAGGTAGCACGCCATTGAAATGCCCAACTTGGACAAAGGTCTGGCAAACGTAAGGGCCCAACTTTCGCCCAGTTAGGTTTTGCACCATAACGTTCATAAGTGCTAAAGTGCGTTGCATAACTTTAGCCCTAGTTGGGGGATACTAGGGCATGCCAAAGTGTTACTTTTGTCTGGTCCACCAGAAGAGTGCCGAAGCAGTGTCATACTTGAGCCATAAACGCCAGAGCAAGGCCTGATTTGGGTATTTGGGACAGGCCGAAATTTGGCTTTTCTCTTGTCTGCCACTAGAGCGCCGAAAGTAAGTGCCATACTGGAGCCATAAATGCAAAAGTAACGCCAAATTTGGGTATTTCGGATAAGTCAAAGTTTGGCTTTTCTCTAGTCTGCAACAGTTGTGCCAAAGTAGAGTGCCAGACTTGAGAGATAACTGCCGAAGTAAATCCTAATTTGGGATTCGGGGTATGCCGAAGTTTGGCTCTTTTCTGGCTAGCCACTGGAGTGCCAAAGCAATGCAAAAAGTGCCAAAGAAGCCCAGAGGCCTGCCGAAATTTGGAATTTCTTTGGTGTGCCACAGAAGTGATCTTTCGTGCGCTTCAGAAACAAATTTAGATTAAATAAACGCTGGAAACGCGAAGGTCAGATCTCACCGCCTGCGTGCCCAAGCAGCACGGCGATACTTGGCGGTGCAGTGCCAGTACCGGCTGAAAGTCGGTTCCAACATCGCTCAAAAATTTAGCTTTGCACCACAGTTCCATATCCGGCAGGTATTGCCGTACAGTCATTTTGCCCTGGTCTAGTGTTCGCCCAATATCGTGCGAATACTCTACAATGCGTCTGCTCGGTATTGGCCGGATGTTGTGCAAGTCTGTGTTGCATAGGACGTTGCATGTCATTTGTCGTATATCAATAACGTACACGGACGAACGAACGTTTTTCGAACGCTCTCAAAACTTTATTAAATCACAATTATTGCACTCAGCTTATGGTCATACTTTTCTCTAAAATGAAATTAACAGTGATTTCATGCCAAGCAAAACTCATAAACTAAAAAGTAAAAAAAACAAAAAAAAACGCGAGGATTGAGAGGAAAGCCGAACTACTATCAGAAGCATGCTTGCAGTGTAAGTACTTACTAATAAAAGCGATATCATGTAATCCTTGATTGATGCATAATCCGACTCGGGCTGCCCAAAAACACAGTCGAGAAAGAAGGTTGCGCACATTCAGCTGACGTCTTGTCTTCGGCGAGGAGCAGTTTTTGTCGAAGCGCGTCCAACAAGGACAGAACAAGAATTCCACGGACCCCGGTGAAAAAATGGCCATTATGCAAAAATTGGCCTGGACGTATTCTGGCCGCGTCTGCAACGCACGCCTATGTCGATAACTTTGCAAAGGTCGCAAACAACAGCTCCAGAGATCCTATCAGCGCAACTGTAAGAGTCACGTGACAAATTTTCGTCAAAGCGTTTTTGTACTACGCACCCTACGAAGTGAGGTCACGCGTTTCGCTACATTCTTCTGATTTACTTAATGCGGCCGTCGCGCTCGCTGACAGCCACACGAAGACACAAATGCAGGCGGGGATGCTTAGCAAAAAACGAGGTCGAAGGGGCACGAACAATGTAGCTAAGCTCTCTGCATTTTTGACTGAAAGTGAAGACATTCCATGGCTCGTACCCGAGACTTGAAATGTCACCTCTGGTTAGGGGGGAAAAGGAGGGGAGGGGGGTAAAAGACGGTGAGGGAAAGGAGTGTCTGAGTTGAGGCTGCAAAATACTTTAAATTAACAGCCAAAATAAAAATCGACTCCGCCATCATTGTACCTTGCTTCCCCAGAGACTGAAGCGGGCGCGATTGGCGCCGAGAACATGGCGTGGCGCCACCTGACGGGCCTATCGTGGTGACGCAGGATGGGGGATCAGGTGACCGTTTCCTGCACTCTGCGTTAAGGGTGGGGTGTCTAGGTCTACGCTTCTTTAATATTACAGGTGCAGAAGGCTTCTTTTAAAGCGATTTTTCGTTTTACTAATCGACCCAGTCAAATTCCCAGATCGGCTACCGTATGAATGCTTCCGTTGAGCCGTTGAGCCGGTCGCAGGCGAGCAGGAACCGGTTGCGGCACAGAAGCGCGGCGGCATGGACTATAGGATACGTGCCAAATTGTTGTCGTTTTCGGCGGCTGTCTCCTGCACCGCAATAGATGCTGACGAAGTGCGACCTGCAGTTAGCGGTAGGCGAATCTTTTTTTCTTTTAAATTTTATTCAACCGGTCATTTTGTTACAACTTTTTACCCTTTTTCAGTTGTGCTGCCTGTGAGTACCATCAATGCGTTCGTAAACAAGGCCACAAAACATCCCGGCTGTTGCTCGAGGCGAGATAGTTCTTGAAGCGGGACACGTGTTCTCCTGCAGTATCAAGAAGCTGGATAAGGGTTGCTACGCGTTCATTGAATTCGTTCTCCAAACGTCGGCAGTCACTTCGGACTTAAACGAGTTGGAGATGACACTGAATGAAAGAATGATCTGATGCACGCAAGCGTGATATCACTCTCTGCGGATGTTTTTCGTGTAGGTCACTTACGAACGAAATGCGAGGCAGCGTCGATCCCTGACGTGCGCCAACAAAATACCCCCCCCCCCGTCCTTGTGGAGGTTCGCTAAAATAACTTGAGAGCACTTACCGAACATCTTCGCTCCATCCGGGTCAGAAAGTTTTCATCTGGAAAGTGCCTGCTGCACACTGTTGAACGCTGAGAGTTTAATTTGCGCACTTCTCAGCTTCACAATACCACTCAGCGCGCAGCTGCTTCTACATGGGGTACATCTGAAAACTGATGTTTGGAAAATTGAGAACAGTGCGCAAAAAAGTAGAAGACAACGAGAGTTGAGCACAGGACAAGCGCAGAGCTTGTCCTGTACTCTACTCTCGTTTTCTTCGTCTTTTTTACGCGCTGTTTCCAATTGCTTAAGTCACGAACAAACTCGCTTGCATCGCCAGCTTGATTCTGCTGTTTGGGACGGTCGCGTAACTGCGGCATTGCGGCATTGAACAGTACTTTACCGTTGGTCCCTGAGCTGAACAGCTGCCGAAGCTGATCCACGCGTGCACTGATCAGGCTTCAAACACAGAAAAAAAATGCGAAAGTACCGAGCTAACGGTTTCCGAAGACCCCAGGCAAAGCCAGACGCACAAGACCCTAGGCAAATTAAGGCGGAATAGCTGACCTTATCACGTGATCCCCGTTATACGTCACGGTCGAGCGATCGCAGCACTCCAATCGGTCCCGCTCGGGGCCAATACCACAGAGCCACTGTCGCTCTCGCTTTTCGTTATAGCTAGAATTCGACAGTGCACAATCGCAATGGAAGACATGCACAGAGCTACGTTCGCTTTTGCAACGCGCCGCCTAATAATTATATCTGTTGAGGTGGGCTATTCTTTGCATTTATACGGTTGTTTACGAATAAAGCAGTGCCATGAATTATACGATCATCTCAAAACATCCTATTTTTTTCGCTCTCCCTACTGTCGATAAGAAAGGTCATATTGACATATATGAAAAAGCAGAGGCCCCGATACAGTCTTCTCAAAACCGGAGCGCAGGCGGAACAACTCTGTTAAAGTGCCACTAGCGCAGACGAACAGCGGCCGATTTGAGAGGTTATGTCTTAATTAACCTATGATTAGTAAAGGAGCCCCCAAAATATCTATGTTTTAATTAGTTTAAAATTCGGTACTCGACCGAACGCCTTTGACAGATCCATAAAAACGGAATCAACCTCAAATTGATCATTGACGCACCGATATATTTTTGGAGTATTTCGTTAGTTTATCTGTTGACCACAGATCTCAATAAAACATGTTGATTTGAGCTTAGCATATGATCTTCAAAGAAAAGACCACAATCTTGCTCATGATATGCTGTAATAATTTACATGACATGCACTTAAACAAAATTGGTGATAGTTGTCAGTTGGGTCACTTTTACCGCTAAATAAACGGCCACAAAACTATTGTGATTAACTCATTTTCTTGTATAACGAACTCACATATTGTGATTTAGGAAATATTCAGGTTAAATATTTTCCCATCTATTTAGCATATCTTTTGAAGAATGCATCTGGCGAAACATCAAGTCTAGTAGACTTTTTACCGTCTAACACCGACAACACATAAGTCATGATCTAGTTTGCTATTTGGTCACATATATTCCATCACTTTTGACATGAAGTCTTTTTTAAACAGCCTAACTGAGCTCGTAAACATGCACCCTAAGAAAAAATGGAGGAAAATGGTAGCAGCGGCGCGTCTTTCTCCCTTCTACTGACGCGCCCCTCAAGCGGACTCGGGAAGAAGGGAGGAACGAGACGTTTTCCTCCTTCTCCAGGCAGACGGGAGAAAGCTTTCGCCCTCCCGGCTCATCTTCTTTCGGTTTCGTTTTTCGAGCACGTCGCGCACGTTGTTTAATAAATGTTGTTGAGTTGATTGAGTTTCAGCGGCAGCGAAGACCGCCTGTAATTTCGTCTTCTAGTCCAAACGTGCAGAACTTTTCGGTTGCATTGACGTTTTTTTCACTAATTTTATCAAACGAGCAAGCAAGCCGCTAGAAACAACGAAGTTCCGTAGCAGTGCCAGCAGCGCTACGCGCACTGCGTAAGATGGTCGTTCCCGGATTGCGGGACCCACGCGGGAATACAGTCCTACTGTAGCGGAACCACGCGGGGTGTGTCGGTGTTTTCGAAGTAATGGAAATCGCAGCAACTGCGTCCAAGACAGGCAGGTTTTGGTGCCGGCTGCCTGGGTGCCTTCCATGCTGAGTTCAGCTCTGTTTTCCGATGCCGAGTGCAACCGGCTTTCAACGTGTTTCTGTATTTCTGCGTGACAGCAACATAGCAGCAATATCATGATGGCAGTGTTGTGGGTTGTAAACAGAAGACTGGAATTATCGCCGATGTTACCGTGTGTTAGCGTATCAGTGGTGTGTAACAACAACATTGGATGACCTAAACTGTCGGGCATAGATGCCTCTGGTCGGGCCGTGATCGGAGGGGGCGGGTGTCGCAGGTTGACATTTCACTTTACATTAAAAAGTTACAGACCCCTTGAGGGTTTAGGTGAAATCGATCGACGTGCGAATAGTCATGTTGGAACGCTGGCCTGAACACTAAGCTCTATCGTACAGTGGCCAATGTGACTGTCGGCTGTCTCCTCCACGAGAGCGATTGCTATCTGGGGAAAGGACTGAACGGTACTGAATTATGACGGAAAGTATATATATTTACAGTGTGGAATTTTAGTATTTATTTGACACCAAGAAACTGCTTGTAATCAGTTGACAAGAAAGTCTACCACCCAAAGAGTGAATCTCTGCCTTCCTCGGACGTCATTTTTATTGTTGAGAATAGACTTTTACTTTAAAGAACACGGTGAGGACCAATATTTTAAATTTCATATATTAGTAATCGCCCTATACTTGGATTACAAGTTCAGTGCTTGTTGGTGCGTCTTGTAAATTTTCAGGAAAAGCGGGTCCACGAAGAAGACGCAGTATTACTCTTTAAGCAACACAACTCTGTTCTTTTTGTTGCGACTTGTGACTATGTCACGCCACTGAATTTCTTAATTCTTGTATTTGGGGTACACTTTGAGTTTTCTTAGTCCCAAATAAATGCCCCCCCCCCCAAATTATATTTGAATTTATATAATGGAAATCTAACCCGTCCTTTTCTTTTATTCAAGTGCCAACTGTTGCATAGCAGCTTCATTTTGAGCGTGAACAAAACGAAAAGACTTCTTGTATTGATATGCAAGTGACGTTTAATATTCTATCGTTCTAACTATAGCCTGCTCTTTCAAGATAATCAATAGGTTTTAGTATAACTGGGAGCTGAAAACGAATGTTTGATTTTCCCAGCCGTTGCACATGTTGCACAGCTGTTGCGGTGAGTCCCGGTTTGAACTCAAATACTTCCCTCAGCAACATAATATTAGGACCAGACCGATTTGCGTTGCAGTTATTTTGAATGTCATGCATGATTAGATTGTTCCTACATGCTTAGTTTCTAACACCATTTATATTTTCTTTGGCTTACGTACCCAGGCAGCACACCACTGTTGGACCCCCGTTGGACCAATGTTGGCAAAAAATGGTTCCAATATTGGTCTGACGTTGGCATTTTCGAAAACGCCACCCGATCCAATGGTGGTCCAACATTGGTGCCAATGTTGGACCACTGGTTTGCCAACGTTCTAGCCCACGTTGGACCAACGTGGTTTGCGCTTTTTTTATCCAATATTGGCATAGAGGTTTCACCGTTGGCTGAACCAACATTGGCATCCAGCGCCTTACACACTGGCTCTTCCAACATTGGCTGTTCCCATATTGGCATCCAGTTTAATACAGTGGCTATTTTTTGCATCCGTTGTCTATGACATTATTGGATGCCATTTTTCAGTCAGTGTTCTAACCAGTGTCACAAAAAGAGTGCAGAGAACCAAGCAAGTTCCTTGCCCTTTTTCCTCAAGCAGTTTTCTTTCTGATACTAAAATCTAATAAATGCAGCCATTTTACCACATTTGGACACTTTAGAAATCAATAAAGCATGCAAATGAATTGTTCATAACGTTTGATAGTTCATAATTTATTTAAATCGAATAAAAAGATTTCAAAAAAATTGTGCACACTCGGCGGCACGCTCGGTAGTGGACAGGGCAGACTCGACAGGGCAGACTAGGCAGACTCGGCGGCACGCTCGGTAGTGGACAGGGCAGAGGGCTGGGTGAAGAGCTGGGCAAAGGGCTGGGCAAAGGGATTCCACGCAGGGGCCTGGCCACAGGATTCTGAAAGAGACAGAAGCGGTGGTTCGGATTCAGGTGAAGGGTTTCAGAGGCTCTCAGTTCTCTCTTACGCTTGTCAATAATGAAAATCAAAATAAAACATAGCTTCATTATTGATCGCCGCCTTTTAATTAACCATTCGATTAATCGGCTCGGTTGCTCTGCAAGTATAAAATCTCGGAAAGGCCTACCGACTTTTTTTGTTTACTTTTCCATATTATCAACTTTCTTTTCCAGTGAATTATTTTTCGTTATTTTGTATGTAAAAAAACTTAGTACTGCCTTCTAAAATAAATAGATGCGCAGGTAATACACCAGGGCCGGCTTGGTGGAATCAGTGTCTCAGCTTAGACTGGGTGAAGGAAAGCACTGTAAAGAATGGGACGCGCGAGCGTCATGAGTCGATGTTTGAGTCCCGTTCAGCTCGTACGCTGGCATTGACAGTGCTTTCTTTTCCCCCGTCTCAGCTGAGACGCTGTTTCTAGAAAGACGGCCCAGGCGTTTACTATTGTTTTGTTCGTCCGACTTGTCCTTACTTAGAGCTTGATCGATCTAGATTAAAATATTGATAGTGGTTTAAAAAATTAATCAAATAGTACGAAGGTTATTTCATAAATTGCTTAACTCTACTCGTGCAACATCATGGCGTCCCTCAACCTTTCATCTAGCTTTAAGAAGTCTTAAGAATTATAATCTCGTCATTTAAGATCACACCAATATTTCTACGTTAATTTGAAAAAGAAAAATGTTTTTAAGATTTACGATATTTGCGGAACGGAAATATGTAGTTATTGTTGTACCGACATTGCCTCCATAATGTTTACAGTTTATAAATGCAACAGCTGAGCCTCCCTCTTCAGCTCACCACTGTCAGGCACTACTAAATTGACGATTCAATAGATACCCCGGTACACGTAACAACATGACTGTTGAACAGGCTCGATGCTTGAATCAATCAAGAGTTTAAATAAATCGCGCAGATAAAATAGCTTGTCGTGTAGAGACAATTACTGGCAATTACACTTGCAGGCGCGGTGACATAACTGACACTCCACTCGACCAACAACTAACGCAATAGGACTACACAGCGCTGTGGTATTCGGCTGAATACCGGAGGACCACTACAGCGCACATCTACCGCTAAGACAGCCATATTTTACTAAGCAAATAAATAAAAATGACGTCGAACACAAGAATAACCAATCAGAACGTCTCTCACGATCTACTAGAATAAAAAGCACTTGCAAATGGCGCTGTACAGGGCCTTTTCGAAGGTGATCGCTCTGGATTACACGTTGAACTCGTCGAATTCCTGGCGCAGAGTTCGACACGGTTCAACTCATCGGATAGAGACAAGCGCACATTGCGTACAGACTACCTCCCAATGGTCAGGAGAACTCTTTTGTCGCTCACTGGAGCGGTCAGTTGTGTCTTCGGTCCGTCGAAGCTGGTGGTCACTGCTGCCCACAGCAAGGAAGATGCCAGCGCAGGCGCTGCCGAAAGAATATCCATGGTCTTGGCAATTCGCATGTTGAAGATCGCACTTGCACTAAGACGAATTGAGCTGCTGGTGATCGGAACTCTAGAACTACGATTTACCCATTTACCGCAGAAGCGAAATCCACGCAGAGCCCGCAGGACGTATCACCCGCGAAGCTAGGTCCGGTCTCGCAGGCATTCGAGGTTCGGGTTTCTGACGGCTAATGCGTCATCCGTCAAACCACGTGATCACGCTACTGCCGTTACCCGCTACAAGGCATATTCAAGCGATAAAAAGTATACGCCTCATTGGTCCGTCGAGTCCACACCGTCTAGAACGTCTTCAGCTTGGAGGGAAAATGGGAGAAGGAGTGAGAGAAAGCAGCAGAACGGAGTGCGCTTACAAAGGCTAATCTTCAGGCCCTCTCAACAATGAACCCAACCAGAGGATTAGTCACTTGTACCGGTTGATAGCAGTGAATGTTATGCGTGGCCTCAGGCTTTTAGTCGGGATTCCGTGCTCTGCCTTATGCAGCTTCGAGACTGTAGCTCACGTGACCCTAACCGGAGACAGAATTGGCCTAAAATTCACGCATAGCGCTACCTACTGCCAATACCGATTGAACAGGACAGCTCTCTATAGGCCAGACTTGAATTTCAAGTAAGCTGTCAGCCCAAAACTGATTGTAAACGGGGCTAGTTTGAAGCCAATGTTTACGTCGTATAACTCACATTAGAGCTTAGAATGAAGAACTAAGCGCGACTATTTTGCGCACGATGTCCACAAATAACTAAATATTTATATATATATATTATTTTATCAATATTTAAAATTATTTGTACACTGTTAGGTTCGCGTTTTTAAACTTCAAACTTTTTTACGAAAGAGTTACGCATAAAAGACACCCGGACAGCACATCGTTCGACTTTCAACACGCAATGAATCGGTGCGATGCTGCACGAACAATATCGGAAAGATGCTGCGTAGGATACGCCGGGCGCAACGGCTCGCAGCCGCTCGAAGGGCAAGGATTCGCGACGACAAAGTAGCGTCTTCCAACTCAATAAGCTAATTGGGCTAGAAGTACCTCGCTGACATTTCCGCAGAGCGGCGCGGCCGGCCAGATGGAGGCGCAGTATGCTCTCGCGTCGCGATTGCTACGTCGTTCTTCTGCCTACACGTATGTGTACTGGCAGTCGAAGCAGCCCTCTCGAGACTTCATTCGAGTCCAATAGACGACTTTCTAGCTCGAAAGACTCTCGTAAAACTGAGGTGAAGTACTTCGGTTGAGCGGCGTAAGCGGCAGCTTATGTTTGTCGACACCTGCGTCGTCGGTGACAAATAATCCACAGAACATTAGATATAAAAAATAGAGCACACAGAAAGAATACAAACATGGCAGGGCACGGACAAAGTAGAAGACGTTAACGCTAGGTAATCATATACATACAAGATACGCTAGAAAATACAAAAATGAATTAAATCTAAAGAACAGGATTAAGTTTTCAACGCCGAGGTAAGGCAATGCGAGGAAGAGCAGCCGGCAAACAAACTGCAATAGTCCTATAGGCAGCTAAGGACGTATTTGTGATCCGGTTAGAAAGTACCGGCGACGTACGCCCCATGAAGTTGGCTAAATAAAATCTCGCTCCGAGCGAGCGCGTGAGACTCTTTCCACTGCTACCTCTGCAATGCAAAGAAAAAAGGTCGCGAGTTTATAGTTTACGCGACAAATATCGACAAGCCATTGGCCTATGGCGGTACAATCATTGACCAGCCTATACCATGACATCACAAATGTTAGAAACGCTTGGCTTTGACAGTTTAATATTCACCAGCTTAAGCCAGCGTAAATACAATATCGGAAAGCCATTGGCTCTGACAGTCAATATTGTACAGGTTATGCCGGCGATATCCAATATTGGAAAGCTATTGGCTTTGACAGTCCAATATTGGACAGTTTATTCTGACGTAAAGCCAATATCAGAAAGCCAGTGGCTCCGACAGTCCAATATTGGACAGCTTATGCTGGCGTATTTCCAATATTGAAAGCTATTGGCTTGACAGTCCAGTGTTGACCAGCTTATGCCAACGTATTACCAATATTGGAAGGCCATTGGCTTTGATAGTCCATTATTGTCTCAATGTGATTCCAATATTGGAAAACACATGGCTCATTGGGCCATTGTTGGGCCATTCTTTGCCACATCAAATCCAATGTTGGCCCAATACGGTGTACTGCCTGGGTATACTTCTGACGTCAACTCGGTAATTGTGAGTCATAGGCGGAGACACTTAGTGGTTAAGTTTTCAGGTTTTTCTTCTGGGTTGCTTATGTACTTTATAAGAATGTAGAGGTTCGCACTTCTGCGGAAGTGAGATTCATAATTGTTCGTCCCTGGACTTACTTCGATGCGCTATCTAAACAAAATATATGTACATGCCCAATCCTTCGACAGAACAAGAAAGTACCGAGAGCTAAGAACAACTTTCACTGAACCGATTGCTAACTCTAAATAATTTGTTTGGCTATTACTAACCTGACACAGAAAGATCGATAATTTGGTCATCGATCCCGTGGAGCTTGTGCCGAGCACACTGAAGCCGACCTCATAGGACACATCGTTTATATAGGCAGCGGCAGAGCACCTCACGAAGAATTATTGCGCGGTGATGACTTTTCCAAAGTGGGCACGTGCTGCTGTCGTGGTTTGCATACGTGGCTCTCCATGCTATCTGCGCCAATAGAACCAGCCCCAGTGGAGCTCTGGTCGCCGAAATGCAGGGATCCACGCAGATGAACACCTTTGTTAGCACCTGATACAGTTGTGCGCTACGGTTTGGCCATCATTCCCGGGAAAAACTGCGCGAACCGTGAACCGCTTGCGTTCTCTCTTTGGGTAAATCTGTTGTTTGCAAACAAGGGCTGTAATCTGACGCTTCGAAGCTTCGCTGTTCTTAGACGAATTCAAATAATGGTTACGGTCCGACTTCAATTCTCTCTGCCATTATTTCAATATGCCAACTGAGCAGAGCTGTCTCACTTGAGGATCGCAGGTTAGTCGTGCCCGAGAGCTTGAGAACAGCAGTTCTGGTGTTGCTTCACGAGGACCACCCCGGCACCAGCCGAATGAAGATGCGTGCTAGAAGATTTGTTGGTGGCCCGGATTACCAGATGCTGTCGAAGACCACGTGAAGCAATGCAAGGTGTGTCCGGTCGTACAGGTGTTGGCTAGCCTTCACCAGAGCACCCTTGGCCATACCCTCGAGCTGTTCGCAGAGGGCCAGTGTTGATTTCGTGGCAAATGGTCCATATAACTCCTTGTTTTAGCGGACGCCTATTCCAATTGGGTGGAAGTTTGATTGATGAGCACTACCACTTCTACTCAAACAATCACCAAACTTCGCAGTGCCTGCACTGCCTTCAGCTTCCCGAAGCAATTGTGATTGAAAACGGCCCACAGTTTATATCTCAGAATCTCGGACGTCTCTACACCAAATATTATATCCGTGCCACACGGGCAACTCGAATGCCATTTACAGCGAATGGCATTTTGAGCGTACGGCCAATCAGCGCTCGACACTCCGGGCGTAGCGCATTCCACGCGCGACAGATTGCTGGCTGATTGGTCGTTCACACAAATGTCATTTGTTGTAGATTACATTCGAGTTGCCAGCGTGGCCGCGTATTGCATTACATACACGAAGCCTCCGCCCTATCACCAATTTCCAGTGGGGAAGCCGGACGTCTTGTGGCATTCGGCAACCCCATTGGGTTGCCGAACGAACGAACGAACGAGCAAATAAGGCGGACACTGCTAAAGCAAGTGTTTCTGGCGCTGGATCGGGAAAGAAAGAATCAGTGCAAGAAGGGCTAGACAGCTTCTTGATGAGTTGTGCAAACACCTCTCATTTAGTGACTGGAAAGACTCCAGGTGAACTCTTCTTAAAACGACAACCAAGGGTAAAGTTGCCTTCCATCAAACCCGACATTGTCAGATACATGACTGACACGCAGCTGAACATAAAACACCAATGCTACGAGCACTGGGGAGCGGACCGCGTAATTGTTCTGGGAGAAAGAGGGGGCCAAAATGAGTGCGGGATGAGAGCGTTACCTGGGAGGACGTTGAAGTGACCTAAATTGTTAGTCCGGTGACATATATTGCACGTGTGGCCGGTCAAACGCGATTTGTGCACGCTGACCACTTGCGCGCGTTCTTCGACTACGGCCAGATGAAGCTTCATCCTTGCTTCCATGACACGATAAATCGGACCCGACGCAGCAGCACGAGCAGCCACCTGTGACGACAACAGCACATGACCCAGGCAACGAACCGATGCACGGTATCGCGACATCTGCAACACCTTCGAGGGACTGAATCGGTGACGTCTCCGCCTGACGCGACACCACCTGCAGCTTCCAAAGCGTCGCACAAAATCAAAACAAGCCGTACGCTGAGTTACGACAAAGCACGATTGTGCGTCATCCACCCGACTGGTTCAAACATTCTGATTTTAGAAAGTGATCAGCAGGTCGCGGATTAAGGGGAAAGGTTGTTCAAGCTCGGGAACCAAGCACTGAGCGAGTACCGCGAGGGTCTTTGACATCACGCTCGTGACATGGGCGGTGTTAGTCATTCGCATGGGACATTATTGCTTTGTAAGCTTTAAGAGTGAGCTGGACGCCATAAATGTTCTCCTGGTTTGATCGTCGTGCTTCGGCGTAATTATTAAAATAACAAAAACATTTTTTTAACCAGCTAATACAGGTAATATAAGATAACGCGTTTTCTCACTGCAGAATATATGGTAAGCATAAAGCACAGCAATGCAAATAACTACGACACGTGCGATCATCAAAATTATTTTGAATCATTAACTGCAATTCACTACAGTCTTTTTTTAAAATATGGTTGTGCAAAAAATGTCGAAGTTGTGTGTTAGTCACCGCAAAATTAACGCACTCGTTACTGAAATTCTACTGTCTTCTTCGATGTAGTACTAGCATCGGGGTGAAATTCTAGAAGTTGACATTGTGGTGTTAAAATGTAATGACTGTTACTACGGAAGTTTTGAGATTCAGCGTTTCATTTGCGAGAAAGGGTCGAGAGCGACCTCCTGTCTGATGCACCCTGGCAAGTTTGAACTTGTCCTCCTTATAACCGTTCCTTGGAGGAATACGTTTGTTGTCTCTTTGTAGCCCAGTAACCGACAGCAATGGAGCGGAAAAGAGCACTTGCGCATCATGATTTGTGTGTTTTTCAAAGGAGTTTAAACAAGTCCATACATTTTGAGCGTTTTTAGTTTCGGCGTTTCGTGGACCCTGATCCTTCCCTAGCGACAAACTTTCGGTGGATTCAAATACTAAGAGGACGCGGAACTTCATTGGAAGAAATAGAAAGGGGCAGGCATTCGGCATTGCATATTAAATCGCCGGCGGTATGGAGATTCCTGCCCAAGCCTAATCGAGCTCAAAGAATTTCATATCGAGGAGTGCCTCACGCTTTCACATATGAGCAAAAACTCACTAGTGTTTAATTGTGCGAAGAAAATCCCGTTAAATTCAACAGAGGCAAACTTAGATGAAGTTCTTACATCCTTAAAAGGAGATGAGACCTGGCTTTACCACCTTGATACGTATAAACGTTCCCTATATTAATCCAGCAACAAGAGTGACGCCTTCCCGAGATGTTATAATGAAAATGCTGGAGCCTTTTTTTTTTCTTTAAAATAGTTCATGTCTCAAATATTCCTCTCAAAGAAAAAAGTTTTAGCGTTCGGTAATGTACAACAGTGCGCACGGCAAATGGTTTTGGCAAGCTACAAGAACAGTCAATGACTGGTCTCCAGGGACCTTCTTGCACAATGACAATGCGTCCGGGCACACAGCCAAAAATCACCATTCCGTTCCTGGAGTTCACAGAGTTTCGACCTCTCGATTGAAATCGATCTTCATTTATTACGGAATAATCTGAAAGGCTAAGTAGCCTAAATATGTGTAAACGCGTATCATAAGCCGGTGACTTCGACTAAGAAGTAAGAAATACATCCAATAGTTGTGTCAATGAATATATCGATATTTTAGCAAGCTTGGTTGTTGAAAACTTGGTTACTGAATATATTAGAGAAAACATCTTGAAAACAAAGTAACAAAATCTTGCATTGATTATATAATGGTTAGATTCGATTTCATATCTATATTGGCTGGTGTGATTCCGAAAAAAACTTCCTGATCAATTCTTTACTGTTTTCGTGGCAGTGCAGAATAACAAAGCCGCGGTCATTAGAAATGCTAAACAGGCATTAATTATAATGGACAACAAGGAAGTGAACAAATTTATATCGGAGTTCGACTGGAGCTTCTTAGTACACTGTTCTTATACTTCCCTGAATGAATCTATGAGAGGAGTGTTTTCAAATTTATATAAAAGTTCCCAGAAAACAAACTAAAACAAAGAACTGTGGGCAAACACATGGGTTATAAAAATGGATCTAAGTAACACCAAAGACAAACTATGACCTAGGTGCCAACGAATATACAGTAAATCAATTCTTAAAAGAAGAATTGCGGTCGGTAATAAACAACTATATCTGAAGTCATATTTGCAAAACGCAGTCACTATATAAAGAAGGTATTAAAAACACAAAAGATCGCCCTAAAAACAATTGGAACCTAGGGAATGAGCGAACCGCAAAAGAAACGAAAACAAACATCAATAATACAATACCAACACATTTCGGTGAGCCAGCAGCTTTTTCCTCGTTATGTGAATTATTCAGCAACATATTTGTGACAGATGTTGACGAACTTAGGGCAAATATACACATCCAGCAGCAAATGGCCTATCAATTATTTCACAAAACTTGGAAACGGCATATCTGACTTCGATGAGTGAAGCAGATTTGCGTTGTTTTACCACCACTATGTCAATATAATAGCCGGCAGGAATGGAGCAGATTCGTTTGAGGAATATTGTTCACAGTTTTAATAAAATTAAAAGGTGTGCTACTAACAGTTCTAAAGGTTTACTTAATACAGGATTTATCCCTGCAGGACTAAAAAGTGCGATAGTAAGGTCATGGTTTAAGGGAAGGAACAGATATGATGTAGTCAATTACAGACATTTATCAATTAGGCCACCAATCTCTCACATAATGAAAAGGCATATTTCAACCGCAATGAATTCTTTGTCACAAATTTTATATAAATAATGAATCGCTGCACGGTTTAAGGAAGAAGAAAGGTCTGCGCTCTTGCTGTTGTGGAGGGGAGTGTTCTGCTTTTGTTCGTGTATTCTGTGTGTTCATTGATGTATCTGTATCTAACATGTAGCGTTCCAAAGTCGGGGAACTAGAAAACATTTTTTGAGAGTGTGCTGGCTAAAGAGAGCCATAGGAAAACCCATTCAGCCTTCTTCAGCAGACCATATAAATGGCTAAAGACACCAAAGGAAAAGCCATAGGCAGATGTAGCATGCTGGCTATAGAGAGCCAGCCATTAGAAAAGCTAAATAGCGCTAGGGCTGGACAGTGATAGAGTCCCTAGACAAAGCTAAAAAGGCCTATAAAGACGACCATAAAAATTGCTAAAGACAGCTATAGAAACTTCTTTGGCTAATTGGGCTCAAATAGCTAAAGCCGACCATACAAAGAAGTTTTTATAACCGACCTTAGGACATTTCTGTACGGGCATCAACCTCGCGAGAAAACCGATTGACGGTACGAAAAACTGTTTCATCACCGGAGGAACCCAAAGCGACGTCATCTGCTGTCCGAGTCCTCGCGAGCCCCGTGTACTTACCACCGCGGTCGAGTGTTTTTGTACCCGTCAGGATTACCGAAGCTTTCTGTGGCGAAGTTCTGTTCGAGGAAGCCTCCAGTTGCTTCTAGGAAGAGGGAATTGGCGTCGCAAGATGATTAACTGAACTTCAGGATTGCCGCACTGTGATTCTCATGACGAACTTCCGAAAATGAAACGCAACACATCACGAAAGGTGCAGCCATGGGCCACGTCGAGGAACTCAAAACTCCGCGGAAATCGCTGCATTTACCGACAAATCCTCGCCACCTCAGCAAGACAGTACGTCGCCAGCGCAACTCGAATTTGACTCTAAGCTTCTGGGCCCAAAAGCACGGCAGCTCATTACGCTCTCGTGGAAATGGAGCGTGCTGGTTAAGTTACGGTGTTTGAGGAGAATAACATAAAGGACGAAAACAGGACGACACATTTCTCCAACTGGCAGCATACATTTATTTTCACACTCCGTAACCAAACGCCGCAGTCTCCGCGCGGAGTTGGAAGGAGTTGAGGAGGATAGGGAAGGAAGGGAGGGTGGGGGTGGAGAGAGGGTGGAGGTAAAAGGAAAGAGAAAGAGAAACACGTTTTTTAGCTGGCAGCACGCCGAAGTCAAAGGGGAGAGGGGGGGAGGCATAATAAAGGAAGTAACCTTGACAATGGATTAAAGGGCAGAGCGACCCTACTTCAAAGGCGCCTACTTTTGTCGCATCTCCGGGCGCAGAAAGGAAACGTCGGCGTCGGAGAGACGAAAGCGATGGGGACCCGATGTTTTGCGGCGAATGGCGCATGGCGAAGCTTCGATAATCTCGCGGCCGTATCTTGACCGATGCCTTCCAACAGTCGTGGTGGCTGAAAATTCTGGTTCGCAGGACGGGCAGGATCTGACGTGCTGGGCTATTTGATGCAGGAAATGGACTGCGACGCGACTGCTTTGCGACGTCCTCGAAGAGTGCACCAAACCCGTCGTTGCAAAGCACCTCATCGTTACCGAGGAGCGAAGCGCGTGCGTGGCAGAATGTTTAGCGTGTTTTGGGGTCGTGCGAAGGATCCGGGTTTGATTTCAGGAAGCTGAAGCTTCTTTTATTTATTCTTTCTACTTGGTGTTCCTCGTAAGTTCGAGAACCTTTTCGTCCGATCCAGTTACGAACGTTCTACGAGCGCGAACGTTCTAGGCCGAATGTTTCAGAGACACACCTGGGAACAAAAGGTGATCTGCGTGTCGAGCCGGAGTCAGTCTAGGCCCAGTCCTCGATCCAGCTATTTCACCGACATCGACACCTGCGACGCTATTCTTTCTCTATTTTGTTTTGGGCACAAGTTCGCCAAATTAAACATTTAGTTTCTTCAGTTATCCACAGCCTCATCATCTGTCATTAATTACAATATCCAAGGCATTTGGTACAATGATAATCAAAATTGCTTCAGAACTATATGTGCTAGGCTTTGGGGGACCGTTCTATCCGTTCTTTTATCGTCTTTTTTTTCTCAAAAGACCTTGGGTTAAAATAAGACGAATTATGAGAAAAACTGTTAGGATAGATTGGGAAATATCTAAAGGAACAATTTTAGCCCCTCTGCTGTTTAAAATTCTTGTAAATTACTTGGGTAGGCTTAACTTACAGTCAAATATATTTCAATACGCTAATGACACGTCTTCACATTTCCCACATCAACGCTATGACGTTGCAGTGAAATATTTCGAAATAATATAAATATAGTTATAGGCTGGTTTACTGAAAGCATTATATTTCAAAATTCAGAACAGACAAAACGTATATTATTAGGAATACACAGGAGCAAGTAATATCGCATTGTTCGTTATACTTATTTGGTACTAAATACGGAATTAGCAACAATACAGAAATAAAGTATGAAGTCAGCGCAAAATATCTAGGGTTGCGTTATGATGAACAGAGGACATGGGAAAAGTATATTAATGACATTGTGAATAGATTACGAATGGTTTCACCGTTTATATACGGCACTGGTACAGCAGCATGTGCTACTGTAAAACGAAACATTGTTCGTGCTGCAGGAGAGTTTGTGCTTATATGCTGAGTTTTGTTTTACGCCTCCTGCTCGAATAGTAGACTGCAAACAGTAAACACGCTAATACTTAGGATAGTAAAGAATATTTGGTATGCTACTAAATTTCAAAATTTCTATGTGATGTGTCAACTTGAAACGTTCAACACTTTGCCATTCCATATAATATTTAAATACATTGTTATAACAACATATTATTTCTGTGGCATAGAATTCAAACTCGTGCATAAAAGCTCCCAGAAAGAGAGAAAGTTATTCTTTACCAGTATGCACACACCCACTACGGAAAAAAGTTGAGGAGGTTTTATATTCCCTTTACGTTCAATATTATACAAGAAGAACTGGTGGGTCTAGGATCTTATAAAGTTGTTAAAAGAGGTTCAAGCCGTGGTGTTTAAAAATAAAATTTAAAATATATTTTGTATGCTTTTTTTACACTTTTGGTTGCACCATTTAATTTCACTTTCTTATTTGTGTATATTTTGAACAGCTCTATATAGACACATTTTCAATATTAACCAGAACAATTTAGAACCCTTTGTGCACGAACGTTGACCATTATGTGTAGTGTGCATATTAATTATTGTGATTCCTCGTTCTGTTAGAACTAGTTAAAGTTTCTATATCTCAAAACATTTGTTTTTATTGTGCACATTTTTGCTTTCCATGGCTCAGTGCCTTGTACGAAGAGTGATTGAAGTTTTTGGT
>JAZHYW010020574.1:0-11688 GCA_037355805.1 Ixodes ricinus
CTCCGCAGTTAAGGCAGGCTGGTTTAACTCGAATTTCGGCCATATAACGTGCTGTTAACAGCCAATGAATGGCCCGAATCGCCTAGATGGCTGATGTTGTGTGGCCGGTAGAAGGTCTGGCGTCGCAGGACAAATGGAACAAAAATATCGAGCCGTTTCTGTTAACATGTCCCATGTTGTGGTCACCGACGAGCTTGAAGTGGTATTTCTTTGAACAGCAGGAATGTCGTTGCTGATCAACGCTACAGCACACCACAAGAGATTGTGCTAGCAGGCCATCTTTGACTTCTCACAGAAAGAACTTCAGTATTTCAGCAAAAGTTCTCTTAGGCACCAGCAGTGAGGAGTCTTTATTATTCTTTACTCTTTTGTTAACTTTTTATTTTTATTATTGTTTTTAGTTTTGTTAAATTTTTCTTACTGCATTTGATGTCGTCATCTCGTTCTTAGGACATAGAAACATAGGAGGTTGTTCTTTGTGCACAGAAGAAGACAATTCAAACATGAGTTGTGAGTCAGCGACGAGTGAGTATATATTTTGTTAGTGTGTCTGTGTTTGTGGGTGTTTTCTTGTGGTGCGTTGTTACGTAAATCAACATGAACTACCAACTCGCCCAGTCAGCAGTCTTATCTGATGTCGTTGCGTTCCGAAGAACTTGCAAATCCGAGTCTGCCTGTTGTGCTGCAGCGAGGGCCTCGAAGTTTACCAGGCCCGAGGACAAGGAAATGGCTTCGATGCGAGAAAGAGCATCGTCCGCGCTGTTGTCTCGGTCCTTGATATGACGGATGTCAGCCGTAAACCAGGAGATGAAGGCAGGGTGTCTTATGTCTCGCGTTGAGTACGTCGGGTGGTTGCCACGAAAGGCGTACGACATGAGCTTGTGGTTTGTGAGTGCATAAAACTGCCGTCCTTCATGGAAGTATCTAAAATGTCTCACAGCCAAGAAAACAGCTAGCAGGTCCCGTCCAAATGTACTGTACCGGGTTTCCACGGGTTTGAGTTTCTGTGGAAAGGTACCAAGCGGCATCCAGGCTCCGTCCAAGAGTTGTTGCAGAACAGTTCCGACAGCTTTCTGGGAGGCGTCGGTCAGGAGGCGGGTAGGTGCATCAGGAAGCGGGTGGACAAGAAGTGTTGCGTTTGCCAAGGTCCCTTTCGCTGTGGAAAAGGCTGACGCAGCCTCTTCGCCCCACTGCACTTCTGACAAAGGACTTTTCTTTGTCTTCATTAGGTCTGTCATGGGTTGAAAAAGTTTCGCGCACTATGGTGTTAATCTGCGATTAAAATTTAATAGGGCCTATGATTTCTTAGCGCTTGCGCAGAAATGTTGGGTGCTGAAACTCACAATCTACATTGACTTTGTCTTCCAGGAATTGGATTCCCAGCGGGGTGATGCGAATGGCCAAGGAATTTCACGCTGTCTACTCCAAAGACGCATTTGGTAGGGTCAACGACAAGGCCAAATTCCTTCAGGCAGTCGAACAAAATTCGAATGTGTTGTTTGTTTTCGTTCGGGATAGAACTAGCCATCAGAGTATCGGCAAGGTAGGCTAGGACAAAAAAGGCCCTAGAGTGAATTTGTGTATGAATTTTGGGAACGTCTGAGCAGCGTTCCGCAGGCCTAAGGGCGTACGGACGTAGTCAAACAGTTCCAACGGTGGGGTGATTGCCGTTTTCGCTACATTTGTTGGCTCCACAGGAACCTGGTGTTAGGCTTTCACCAAGTCAATCTTGCCGTAGATTGTCTTGCTCGTGTATGTGCGGCAGGGGCCGCGATCGGGCACTGTGCAGGCAATCCTGGCTCAATAATCGGCGCAGTGTGGCCAGTCGTTGGGGTCTTTCTTCGGGACCATGTTCAGAGGCGATGATGAATCGCTTCCTCAGGGTTGAATAATGTTTAGCTGTGAACACATGGTCAAACTCACGACACGCGATGGTGCAGGCGCTCACCGGAAAGCCGACGGTGGCGCACGCAGCCGGGTGGTTCGGTAGCCAAGATGGGTTGAATGATTCCGTTCTTGGCAAGTAGTTCAAAGTTCCATCGTAAACCGGAGACACGGCAAAATAAAAAACGGACAAAACAACAACAAGTCTCAAACACAGCTTTTAGTTTATTTGAACATCATCGCTCTTATATATACAGCACAACCCTCCTCTCCAAAGCCGAATCACCTCCTCTCCAAAGGCGAAACACCTCCTCTCCACTCCGTCACCAAAATCTTAGAAGGAACCAATGACATGTACTACCTCCTTCCTTTCACACCAACCAAAAACTGACCCCGACGACCTCATTTCATATCCAAGATAACAGGCATCTCAAGCACAAACCCTGCTAACGTAGAAAACGCCTGCCCACCACCCCACCCCCGAAAAAAAAATACTGAAAGAATGAAAGAGACTTATCATTTTTTTCCAGAAACGACCAGCCACAGCCGATAACGGGCATCCCAAACAGACAGTGTTAACGTTCAAACCCCCCCCCCCACCACACAAAAAAAAAAAACTTGTTAGGGACACAGAAAGCGTTTCAGTTCGCTATCAAAAGCCAAGGACGCAGTGTTGCCAATTTAGCGATTTTGTCGCTAGATTTAGCGATTTCTTCTATGCATTTAGCGACGGATATTTTTGATTTAGCGTGCTGGCGACTTTTTTAGCGACTTTGGTGTTCAACCGTAATCTTGTTATTTTTAACAATTTTAGAGATGCTCGCGGGCTAAACCTTTTGCTCTCTCTAGCCGAGTTTGCATTAGGGATATATGCTCAACTTGACGGCGCGCTTAATTTAGCCGCGCACCAAGAAAAGCCTGGGTTTGGCTTTGAAAGTGCTCACTCTAAACTGGTAAAGAGGGGTGGAGCCTTGACATGTTCAAAGTGCGGCTCTGGAAAAACGTTGCAATCACCAGATGATAATGAGTCTGGAACGACAATCGTAAAGCGTTAAGAGACGCGGGGTGCCCCCAACCTGTGTGAGAGCCTTCTTCAAAAGCTCAAAAAGAAGTAAAAAAAGGCAGCGAGGCAAGCGAAGACAGGGAACGAGTGCAAGTCATTCCTGTACACGCATACCAGTGTCTCATAATCGAAATAAGGTAGCTGGTAGATTCGACATTAACGTGGTTTTTTTCGGCACCAGCGTAAACTTGCCATATGACCGATGGTGACAAGCAGAAAAGAGCACCGCGTTCCAAGCAAACACGCGGTGCAATATACTGCGTGCGTCACCAATGGGTGTGTAACGAGATTCCGTTTAGTTGTGGCACAGTCTACATTGGGCAGACTGGGCCCTGCTTCAATGATAGGAGCCTGACGCAGAACACAACTTGAGTGTGCGCAACAACGCGGGGGGCCATCTCGCCGACCATTGTAGGCAATGGGGTGTAAACCTGACCTGACTAGCACAAAGATTTTAAGAAAAGGCAAGAAAAAAAACGGAAAGAAAGATTATAGAGGCATTCTACATAAAAAAGACAGTTAACAATTGCGTCAGCGCTCCGTCTTTGTATTTGCTTCAGAGTGAGAAATTAACAAGTACTCCGTTTCTTATTCGTACTTACCGCCTGGTCGGTTTCAAATAAAACATTACAAAATAAAAAAACCGTCCTAGTTGTTTTTCAGTGTAAGTTTAACCTCCCAAAATACCTGAAATAAGGGATTTGAGGTTTGCGTACTGGCATTGACAAAGGGTTCAATAAGCTTTGAAATTTAGCGATTTTTTTAGCGACTTCCTGGCGAATGGGGCGACTGTTTAGCGACTTTTTGCTGCCCACTTAGCGGCGCGCGAAAAAAAAAGTTGGCAACACTGCGAAGGGATTTGCGCGTTTACACAAGGTTACGCGCCAAAAATAGACAACGCTCTCCATCCCAACATTTCTACCGTTTTGCTATCGCTTATGGCACTTCCTGCAGTCTCCGGCATGATATATTGTCATATGGCGCTGCGATGTTGCGCCTTGTTTGTACCGCCTGATGTCTCGGCAACCTGTTGACAATTCAGCGCATCGCCTTCGGCATTGCCCTCCATAGCACGGGCTCGGAATTGCCGTATGCCACCTCTACTCCGATCAGCCATATCAGGCTAATTGTGTTGGCGCTTTTGGCGGCAACCGTGAGCGACCACTCGAAAAGGGGGCTACAACTTATCACGTTGTGCCTGAAAAACTAAAATTTACTCCGAATCTTCTTACCACTGACTTTAAATTATGAGATATTCCATGATAGTAGTGAACGCAGACCACATTTGTAACAACCGGTTTTTCCATATGATCCGAATGAACTTCCAACACCTGAGCATAACGCTATTATTACATCCTGGTGATGTCGCTGCCAAAGACGCAACTTTTGCAACTCTATTGCCTCTCCAACACGATGCACACGGACGTTTTACACGCGTTATCTACCACAGACGCAATCACACTCTCTTGACTAACTTCGAGTGACAGCTGTCAGCCGCCAACAAGGGTTTTGCCGATTCCTGCCGTACCTCCAGCATAAACCCTTTTCTGTGTGAAGCAGGAGGTCTAGGTACTGAATCTGCCCTGAAGAGTACTTTCCTCCGTGAACGTTAAATCGTGGCACTTTTCTATTATACACTTTTAACCGTCCCTGCTAACCCTTCCTCGAAAGCACAAATCAAAATGTCGTCTACATAGCGACGGATCACAACAGCTCCACTCGGCAAAGACCACACAAACGCGTCAACATGAACATCTATATCTTCAAAAAATTTTTGATAACACTGGTGCCATTGAAGACCCAACACAAACTCCCTCTTTTGGATAAAAAGTGCACCCTCAAGTCTATGACAATGGACTCCAAATAAAACCCCAGAATGCTCATAAGCTCGCCACATCAATTCCAGAGGAAGACTGAAACTTCACAAGATGGTCTCACACCACCTCCTGACCCTCATCAAAAGCTTATCTTTACTATTCTATGGACAAGTCGGAGCTTTTGATGAGGGTCAGGAGGTGGTGTGAGGACCATCTTGTGAAGTTTCAGTCTTCCTCTGGAATTGATGTGGCGAGCTTTATGAGCATTCTGGGGTTTTATTTGGAGTCCACTGTCATAGACTTTGAGGGTGCTCTTTTTATCCAAAAAGAGGGAGTTTGTATTGGGTCTTCAATTGCACCAGTGTTATCAGAAATTTTTTTGAAAGATATGGATGTTCATGTTGACGCGTTTGTGCGGTCTTTGCCGAGTGGAGCTGTTGTGGTCCGTCGCTATGTAGACGACATTTTGATTTGTGCTTTCGAGGAAGGGTTAGCAGGGACGGTTAAGAAGTGTATAATAGAAAAGTGCCACGATTTGACGTTCACGGAGGAAAGTACTCTTCAGGGCAAGATTCAGTACCTAGACCTCCTGCTTCACACAGAAAAGGGTTTATGCTGGAGGTACGGCAAGGAATCGGCAAAACCCTTGTTGGCGGCTGACAGCTGTCACTCGAAGTTAGTCAAGAGGGGTGTGATTGCGTCTGTGGTAGATAACGCGTGTAAAACGTCCTGTGTGCATCGTGTTGGAGAGGCAATAGAGTTGCAAAAGTTGCGTCTTTTGGAAGCGGGCCATCACCAGGATGTAATTGCTAGCGTTATGCTCAAGGTGTTAGGAAAGTTCATTTCGGCTCCTGTGGAAAAACCGGTTGTTAAGAATGTGGTCTGCGTTCCTTACTATCATGGAATATCTCATAATTTAAAGTCAGTGGCCAAGAGGTTCGGAGTAAATTTAGTTTTCAAGGCACAACATAAATTGGAAAGTTTAACCCCTTTTCGGGTGGTCGTCAGGGTTGCCTTAAAAACACCAAAACCCTGATGTAACTTGTCAGGTAGGAGTGGTATACGACATTCCGTTGCGGTGTGGGTTGTCTTATGTAGGGCAAACCGGTCGCTGTTTGAATGAAAGGTTGCTGGAACATAAAAGGGCGGTAAAAAACAAGGCGCAGCATTCAGAAATAGCTAAACATGTTGTAGACTGCAATAACTGTCAGCCGGAGTGGGGGAATACCCAGGTTTTGCATAAAGAGAAAGAAAATGGTAGGAGACTTGTGAGGGAGACATTGTCTATTTTGGCGCGTGGCAACTGTGTAAGCACACCGTCCTTGGCTTTTGATAGCGAACTGAAGCGCTTTCTGTGTCTCTAACAAGTTTTTCTTTTTTTTTTGTGGGGGGGGGGTTTGAACGTTAACACTGTGTCTGTTTGGGATGCCCGTTATCGGCTGTGGCTGGTCGTTTCTGGAAAAAATGATAAGTCTCTTTCATTCTTTCAGTATTTTTTGGGGGGGGTGGGGAGGCGTTTTCTACGTTAGCAGGGTTTGTGCTTGAGATGCCTGTTATCTTGGATATGAAATGAGGTCGTCGGGGTCAGTTTTTGGTTGGTGTGAAAGGAAGGGAGGTAGTACATGTCATTGGTTCCTTCTAAGATTTTGGTGACGGAGTGGAGAGGAGGTGTTTCGCCTTTGGAGAGGAGGTGATTCGGCTTTGGAGAGGAGGGTTGTGCTGTATATATAAGAGCGATGATGTTCAAATAAACTAGAAGCTGTGTTTGAGACTTGTTGTTTTTGTCCGTTTTTTTATTTTGCCGTGTCTCCGGTTTACGATGGAAGTTCTTCACCAGCTCGCCTGTGCTTTTACCCTTTCTTAGTTCAAAGTTACTGGGTTTTGTTAGCGCTCGGTATTCCGCGAGGGCGACCTCGTAGCACAATGTGGCTGAACGCGGTCGCAAGAGAGACATCGTGAAGTTGGAAAGGATGACATGAATCGAGAATTATGTTGTCGCATCGATGAGTCCTCTGCCTGGAGATTCTTGGACAAACCAAAATAAAAACGTCTGCTCCCAAGATTGGCAGTCGCAAGTCGGCTACGCACGAAAACTCATCGAAAATTTTCGTCGGAGTTCGACGTCAACAGTGAGGGAGCGCAGCCTATAGTTGACAATCGCAGAGCTGTTGACGGCACGCAGGGAAGGTGAGGGGGCCTGCTGCTAGAGGCCGTCAGCGCGTCATGCTGGTAAGACGCTAACCTTAAAGCCATATATGTTGAGAGTTTGGTCATTAATCGGTAAGAATAGGGCGAAAAAAAGGGCACGTTATTAGCTAAAATTGTTTCAACGACCTTGGGCGTGTTCATTGACAGCTCTTGTGACAAACACTCTAGCCACAAATGTTCCTCTACCGGAGGCAGCGAGAATAACAAGTACCCACCGATCAAATCTTCAGATAAGGACGTACTCAAGTATTTCATTTCAGCACGCCAGTGTTCAATTTGCGGCTCTTCGAAACTCAAAGGGCAACGCAGGTGACGTCGACGTCAGAGTGACATTCAGAATGAAGTCTGTCTCTCTTTTGTTTTCAGTCGCCACCGTAGCAACTGACCGAAATAACAGTTAAAACCATAAGACTCCGTGGGAATTTCTGACTCTGACCTAGAACGCGCACCCCATGTTCGCAGTTTCGGCTCGTGTTTCAGAAAACTTCTCTTGTCAATGTCACAATTTCTGGCGAAGTAGCATCTTAAAAACTCTCCGTTTCCCCCGATCTCTTACAATCACCCATTCACGTAATGTCAGCCTCACGAACACACAAATAATACCTGCGCCGTGGTGCGCGGGTCCTTTAAGGTAATCTCGGCTTCATTTTACTTCGCAGGAGCATCACGGGGAGAATATGCGGCGCTGGCGGCGGCGACGCTTTCGTCGCTCCACCCCGCTCTCGCCGGCTCCTCCCATTGACCAAACTCTCCCAATATACCGCTCTGGCTAAACTCAGCTCCGTGTCAATGAGGAAACGATACCTTGCGATCTGATCGACAACATAAAACAAGCGGGTTGTTGCCTGGCCTTGGTAATCTTCCCTGCTTGTGCTAGGCCTCAGCGTTTCCCGACTACGTGCGGGGTTGTTCACACACCGGTAAGCTTTCTCACCGGATCCGCTGTTGTACCAGCAGAGCTGTTCAGGAGAACGTGACGCACCTCCGGGATGCAGACCTGCGGCGAGAATGACTTCGTCGCGATGAACGCGTTGACCTTGGCTGGGCTTGAACCATGGCGGCGATGGTCACTCGTGAGGCGGTCAAGTTGGGCCTCGATGTTTGACGCTCGTGCTTCACGAGACGCAGGGTCCGTAGTGCGACGGCACGCACATTCGGCGATTATTATTTTGCGGTGCGGTCAGCAAGCACGGCTAGAGCATACAGGGACATTTCGATCCGCTGCAGTTAAGATCATACGCATGCCTTGCGCGGAGGTTTTGAAGAAAACGCTCGTGCAAGATTGAACTCTGCGCTCCGGAAGCTTGCGTTCCTGGGAACTGCCTCATGCGATGCAGGAGCTGCGTCGGACGACGGTCTCACGAGCTCTTCGGCGGTAACGAGCTGTTGTATGCGGGACTTCTTTGATAGTGTCGTTCTGGCTGGCAGCGCTTGTTTCGAGCCGGTCGTCGGCGTCTTCAGGTGGCGGCAAGACAACACGACCGTCTTGTTTATCTACGATTTCAGCAAGTAGAGATGCGACGACATGGTAATAGCATGTCAGTTGCGAATTGATCCGCCTCAGATGGAAACAGGTTGCGCCATGCGTTAACCACACTTGCGGGTTATTGGACCTGAACGCTGGAAGTCGTGGCTCGATCGAAGCGATCAGCGGTACTGGAGGCTGCTGTCGCGTCACCGTCGGATGAAGCGTTGGCGCAGATCCGAGTTCGCGATGGAGCCGGCGTCCGCGGTGTATGAGCGACGCTGTTCGAATTCCGAGTCACCAGTTTTGTACTGAATGTCAGACCACTACGGTATCGGGAATCGAACTCTTTAATCACGCGCTCGCCAGAGCGTGAGCACGTGGCGTGTTCCTACGCGCTCACAGCGAAATATAAATGTAAAAAAACAAGAAGTCATTGTCTTGTCACGCTTGTGCAGGCCACGCTAAGGGTTGTATTCAATCGACAAAGATTTCACTGAAGGAAACAAAAAAGCGAGTGTCGGAGCAAGTTTTTATGTTTTTCGGACGACGTGAATATTACCTAATTTCATTTTGGGGCAGACATATTAATATTTCTATAAATATAGATGTATTAAGTTTTGAAAATCTATTATAATGTGCGGATGTTAGTCACGAATGACAATTGATGAAAGCGGCAGAAAACTGAAAATCAACGTTTAATGGGGCGATTTTGTTGCCCGAAACAAAAGAAAAACAGAGGATGACACGCCTAAGTAGGCACAATACCCTGGCTCTAGCTCGCGCCAGGTTGGGCAGCCAAGGAAGCTTATTCCTTGGGCCATGCTTGTTTTGCACCAAGGCTTCAGCTAGAGCCAACCTGGCATGCCAAGATTGGCAGTAAGCTGCAATTCCCCGTCTAGCCAATCTGGAGCTCCATCCCGTCAAATAACAGCCTTGGCTGTGGGGTGGCTGTTTCCCGGTCAGCCGATCCTGGATATACGGGGTAAATACAGCCCAGGCCGACGTGGCTGCTTCCGGAGTCCGCCAATCCTGACGTAGCACAGAATGTATCTGTGAACATTCCGGGGATGTTCCAAAAGGCCATAAGCTTCTACTATTACGGTTTGCTTCGGAGCACGCAATGAGCCGTACTACATATATGGATACTAGGTAAAAAGATCCTCACAGGGCGATCAATAACTTTTAATCAAACATGTGTCTAGAAGGCGCAGGCACAAGATTCCCGCTTTCCCAGCGCATCAGCCTGAGCATGTACTAACTGTACCTCTACCTGTCAACTTCTTTGATTCAACATGTACCGCACACATAACCGAGTACTCACTCCGGAGCTTAAGAACAGATAGACATGGCATCCCACACGCAACTGCAGGATATACCTTTTCGTTTTAAAGTAATACCCACCCACATGCTAAAAATCAGTCTTGTTACCTCCCTTCGTGGTAGGATTCGTTATCAAGTTTTGAAAACCATTGCTTTCTTCTACCTTATATAACATTCCTCGGTAGACTCGTATAAGATAAAACTGATCTCTTACATGCTAAGTTTCCAAAACTCCCTTTAATTTGCATTTTGGCTGGTAGCATATAGTGGATATTTAATTTTCATCTTTCGCTCAGCTCGCGCCAGTTGAACGTAAGGAAACTTTCCTTGGGCCATGCTTGTTGCACCTCTGAAGGCTTCAGCTAGAGCCAACCTGGCATGCCAAGATTGGCAGTAAGCTGCAATTCCCCGTCTAGCCAATCTGGGCTCCTACTGTCATTACAGCCTGGGCCAGGGTGGCTATTTACGGTCAGGCAATCCTGATGCAGGGGTAAATACAGCCCAGAGCGTGGCTGCTTCCGGGTCAGCCAATCCCGACGTAGCACGAGAATGTTCTGAGAACATTCCGGGATGTTAAAAGTACATGGCTTCTACTATTACGGCTTGCTTCGGAGCACCAATGGGCCATTGCCCTTATGGATATGGTAAAGATCCTCACAGGGGCGATCAATAAGCACAATCAAACATGTGTCTAGAAGGCGCAGGCACAAGATTCCACTGGTACCAGCCTGAGCATGTACTAACTGTACTTCTACCTGTCAACTTCTCTGATTCAACATGTACCACACACACTAATGATTACTCACTCCGAGCTTAAGAACAGATAGACATGGCATCCCACACGCAACTGCAGGATATACCTTTTCGTTTTAAAGTAATAACCCACCCACATGCTAAAAATCGTGTCTATTCGAAACTGCACCTCACAAGTGAGTGGCAAGTTCGTTATCAAGTTTTGAAAACCACTGCTTTTTCTTCTACACCTTATATCCCTCGGTAGACTCGTATAAGATAAAACTGGTCTCTTATGCTAAGTTTCAGAAACTCCCTTTAATTTGCAAATTTTGGCACAAGTGGCATATAGTGGATAGTGTTTGAACCACAGGTGCGTGAGCTCCGTAAAGTTGGCTTCACCTGCAAAAATTCTAGGAATGTTCAACGACGTTCCAAGATATTGCTCACTTGAATGATGAAGGCGAATGTTCCGAGAACATAGTGCATACGAATGTTTGCCAACGAATACTACTAGAATGTTGAGAAAGCACGCTTGGAATGTTCCATAAGAACGTTCCTAGAACGTTCTGAATGGTGTTTTAACGTTCCTTCAACATTCAGAACAGCCAGGAATGTTCGCTCGACATTGGCTCTGGCTATATGGGTAAAAAGAACTCGGACCAGGGTGGCTCTTCACGGGCGAGCCAGTCTTGGTGATGATAATGTTGCAGTATGTGTTTTTTTCTACTTTTCTTTAGGAACAAATATGCGGTCTGGCAACGTGGCCGAACGCTGGCTGTTTCTTGTATTGGTTGGGCCAGGAATCTCAGTGAATCCCCAGGGGAAGCACATCCCTGGCAGTGGCCGGTCTATCTCAGGCCGGCCCTGGCCGGAAAATGCGAGCTCCAGCCAAGGAAACGCGCTTCCTGGCAGTGGTCTGTCTATATCTGCATGGCCCCGGCCGGAAAAAATGCGAGCTCCAGCCGAGCGAAACGCACTTCCTGGCGGTGGTCTGGTCTATATCGGCCGGCCCCGGCCGGGGCGTCGCGAGCTCCAGCCAAGGAAACGCACTTCCTGGCAGTGGTCTGTCTATATCGGCCGTGGCCCTGGCCGCGGAAAACCGAGCTCCCGCCAGGGAAACACACTTCCTGGCAGTGGTCTGTATCTATATCGGCCGGCCCTGGCCGGGGAAAATGCGAGCCCCAGCCAAAGAC